>CM031241.1:103551857-103604357 GCA_018340775.1 Taxus wallichiana var. yunnanensis
ATGCTCTCCATCCAACCATAATTCTAATGAAAAGGAGAATCCATCCTCCTCATCGGCCCTTGAGCTGACCACATTACTGATAGGAAATGGATTCAACTCATGGAAACAAGACAAGCTTCAAAACACAAGCAGATTTCCTGAAACATATCACGAGTCTAAATAGTAGATTCTGACCATAGGAAGAACAAAAACAAAATACTCAAGATTCATCATGCAAAAGCCAAAGGAGTAAGATCTATGGGAATCTACTTATACCTCCCAATGGGAATAGGTGACCACTTTAAAAACATGCCAAAATATTCATCTTGAACCCCTACATACTCTCATGCCTCCCCCAGTACCTCTTATGCCTCCCCATTCTCTTATGCCTCCCCAAAAAGTAAGAAATGTAAGTTATTTCTTGTCAAGGTGGAACAACAAACCCAAAATCCCTCCAAAAATAACTATTATAGCTCCCCACAGCTCTTATGTCTCCCAAAATGATCCTATAGTCTTCTCCTACACACCACACTAGAGCAATCTACCCAACTTGACCAACAAACATACTAAACATTCCACATAAGCACAATACAAAAGAAAACCTTTTTACAAGAGTCAAAATCCTACCTCTCCATGATAGAGCTTGATCCAAAAGTTCAACAAAAAGCTTCTTCAAATCCAAACAGTCCCAAAGCACCAAAAAATCCACAAGCATTCAAAATCCTCTAACTCTCTCCAGTTGCGAGAGCACCAGGACCAAAGAAGTAACCCCCAAAGCAACAAAAGAATTCGAATAAATAGAAAAAGGAGAGAGGAGGATGAGGTGGCTCCATGTAGGATGCCACATCACTCATCCTCAACGCCACCTCACAAGTCGACTTCAAACTCTAAAGCATAATTAATAAGTGGGTGAATAAATGACATTTTACTTACACACATGATCAATCCAAGCTGACCCATAAGGACCAAAATTAATTTCATGTAATAAGGTGCAATAAAAACTTACAACTTGCCTTCAAAAATACATAATAAGGACTAATTTTTACTCCCAACCCATAGGTAGGTTTGGTGTAACAATTTAAGAGGTGTGGGAAAAGTTTAACTTGTCCCCAAGCCTCAAAATCAGCCCCTATGGACAAATCCGAATTTCAAAGGAAGGTGGTGTGTTTCACACTCAAAGCTACTTACACATAACTTACAACACATAATCCAAGAGCCATCAGCTCTAATAAATGCATTCTTTTGACCCATTTTAATTAATTTAACAACATAGTTACTCACTAATCTAGACACAAATAAAATAAATAATAAAGGGAAAATACATCACTAAAATCCACATACTAAAATTTAAACAAAAGAAACTAAATAAAAGAATACACATAACCCCTTGGTCACATTTAAAGGTGATCCCCCATGGGAACCCCTAACAACAAACCAAACAAACACACAAACAAATACACGTTGCCATGGTGACCCTTGTTGAATTCATCTAGGATTCCAATGTGGTTGGTCTCGATCCCTAATGTTTTTCGTGACGAGTTTACCTATAAAACACAAATACCTCCTTCGACCTTGTGACCACATCAAATCATCCAAAATAAATATACAATATAACTCCAAAGTCATCTATATATAAATAAAAACATCATCAAACAAGTAACTTGACATCATTTACAATTTCCTCAATAACCATATGGTCATAAAATTAGTTCAATTATCTAGGTATACTCAATATGACGAAATAACACATGTCAAAAATACATATATACATATAACCATGTCAAACAACATAACATCATGAGTATAAAATTTCTCCAATACCACATACCATATATGAATCAAAATCAACAATAGTCCATGATCTCTAACATCTAACACCATGCCAAATAAAAGATACAATAATGTTCATAAGTATAGTCAATAGTATCATAAGCAACAACAAAAGGTGTCGAATGGAAGTGGGCACTACAATTTCAGTCTAGGAATATTTTCATTAATACAATTTATAATACCCCAAACTATTCCTGTCATTGGTCATTTCGGGCATCCAGGAATCAAAGGAACATTGGAACATATTCCATTAGTTATAACCCTGGATCGACTTCACCGACCAAACTTCCATATTTTCACCTAGTAGCCACATTGAGTGAATGAGGAACTTACTGATAATGTGTGTGTGTGTAAAATTAACTATTCTTTCATCAAGTGGATGGGATGATCAAAGAATCGATGGAATGTGAAGCTTTGTTCCCATGGTTCCCAGAGGGTGACTTCACGATGCATTGTCAAATTCCCGCATGTACCTATACCTTTAGAATGTGACATGTGGCAGGAATAATCAATTTCTCCAAATGGGATTATTTGAGTAAATTGAGTAGTGAAAAACTATAAGAAAAAAGAAACATAAATGGCATTTTGTAAATAATACGGTGAAGGGGCTTAAAAGGATATTTAAAATTTTATAATGAAAACGGCCTTAAAAAAACAACCCAAAATATAATAATGAATTATAATTAAATGGTAAATGTGTCGCGATCAAAATGAGATGAACTAAACTAATTTTCCGTGCAATGAGAATATTTAAAACTCATCATACGGGGTCACATGGAAAAGTTTCGATCTGTCTGGAAATTTTAATAGTAAACAACTAGCTCTATTTAAGAACATTACTTGGATTGAGCTAGAAAAAACAAGACATAAGCTTGAACTCTATAATCTCAAGGTTTGAAATAGACCAATGCCTTATTAAAAATCCAAGGCATAACATAAAAATAGGGAGACATTTTGCTACACCAACGAAATATGCACACATGAGACACACATAGGGAAATAGAAAGGAAACAAGCCAAAACCATGAAGATATCTACAAGGAAGAAAGACTATTTACAAAAGGGAAGGGAATGTTAAAAATTACACAAATTTGGAAACAAGATAAGAAAAGTAAGTACCTTTGTGAAATATCACACTTTAGGTACGAGGGATCCAAAAACTAAAAATGATCAACTAGGAACACCAATTTTATGTTGGAGAATTACGTGGCTTGAAAATAAAAATAGAAACAAATATTACATCCACACAATTATACTTCATTAGGAAATTACCCGGTTCGGTGAAGAGTTGGACATCTCTTGAAAAACCCCCTGCCTCTCGGCCATGAGGAAGTGGATAAATGGAACTATGTAAAGGCTTGTATGACCCTTGATTGCATCCATGCTAATCTCTGCACACCACTAAACTTTGAAAACTAGATTCAAGAGTAATCTTGGTCCTTGTAGTACTAATTTCTTTCTTCAATGAAGTGTTAGCAATACCTATGTGAGAATTGTAGCAATCATTACAACACATGACCCTTGAAACTCATGCACTTCCACATAATCTTCCTTGTAATAAATTTTAAGAGGAATTAGAAAGTGATTGCTGAATTATTTTCATCTACACTTTATTCTATCTTTACAATTTATATCTTGTCCCTGGAAAAAAACATGTTGTTTTTGTAAACTCAACACTCTTACTTTCAATTTCGAAAAGATATTTATCTTTGGATAAAAACTACATTGTTGATTTGTTTTCATGACTAGAAGGAATTAAATAGGTATGAGACTAGATAAAAATTGAGCAACAACAATGTCCTCTTCCTCTTGTTTACATTCAAAAGAATGGGATACAACATGACTGATGCAATCATCAATGTGAAGAAAAGATTCCAGATATTGATTTCCATTTTTGGTTAGTTTTGAGAGGCTGTAGGGAGGTTCATGTGTGCTTATCTCATCAAAAAGTATGATAGGAGAGTTATTGAGCTCATTGAATTCCTTTTATTCAGATTTAGACACTTATTTGTCATTAAGAAAACTCAAAACAACAATAGGGTTATCAACATTTACCTTGGTTTCACTATGTTAAAGATCTTCCAATATAGGAGAGAGATTAGTTTTGTCCCTATTTTCATGATGGACATCAACCTCAACCAACATAATATCATTTGTTTCAAAATAAGGATTTCAATCCCAGTGCATGAAATATCTTTTAAGAACTCTACTTCATGATGAAATAGAGCCTTAAGTTTCTTTTCTTCTTCATCATTTGAAGGAATATCAAATTGATATGCACTAGGTGGAGCAACAAGAAGACATTCATTGGTGAATTTGAAGTAGCATTGAGGAATAAATACCTTACAATGTGAAGAATCATCATGAGAAACTTCTAGAACTTGAATTTTTCCTCCTCGTTATAAAGTGTCTCAAACTCATTTACTTGATTGTTCTTCAATTTGTTTTGCCTCCTCATGTGCCTGCAACTTCCTATATTGTATTTGCACTACTTTCATCAACTATATAAATTTTTGATCATCTTCAGGTGTAATTTTCATTTTCTTTCCTCTTGCAACACTTTCTTGAAACTTAAGCCATAGAGATTGAATTATTAGATCGTCGTCAAATGGAACAATTTGTTCCAATGTGTCCACCTTTTTCTGCACTCTTTGTTTCATTTTTCATAATTATACAGTGCAGTGTTGGTTATCTTCTTTAAACATGGAATATTAGAAAATTATGGAAATGTCTTTCTTATTTTATCATGTTCAACAGATTGTAGAGTGTTTTTGAATTCATACCTTCATAAAAATCTCGTAGAAACTGGGCATGTTATGGATTTTCTGGAGCTTGGAAATTTTAAATAGGGAGATCTCCATCTTCTTCCCCATCATTTTCACTCATTAACATGGGAGAATAAGTGGTTCTCATCATGGATTCATTCCTAGGAAGGTTCTTGGATCAATGGAATGAATGTGATAGAAGTTTGATCCCCACCGAGTCAACAAAAACTGTTGGTTGGATTTCATGTCGCCGAGTATGCCCAGTGAAGCACACAAAAATCAATAACGATTAGGAAATTCACCTTTCAACATGGTTATATTCATCTTCTTTTGAGAGGGGCAATTCCCTCGTATGATAGGATATTTTGCATTTTTAATGTTTTTACCTAGAAAGCACGAAAGGACAGCAAAATTGGGAAAGGAAAAGGAGGAGAAAAGGGGAAGAAAAAGAATAATGAAACAATTTAGGCATCCAACAAGACTGATAAAATTTGGACACAAAGTTATGCAAATCTATCTATCAAGGATGTAGAGTGCCTTCTTGGTCATACAAGATTCCCATACTTACATTATATGAAAAATAAAGGAAGGATATGTGCGTATTGTAAGAAAGCTACACATAGGGAACTTCTCTATTTGGCACAAAGGAATAAAATGAGCATGAAATATAGGAAGCACCAAGTCTTCATCTCCTTCAGAATATGTTGATATGGCACAAAGTCCACATACCTTGATATCTAGGAAAAGTCTGATCCTCTGAGCATCAATCATACTATGAAGGAACAATATCCTTAACTCAACCACAAGTAGAATGATAGATTTTATAATTGAGAATCATTAACATAATATTGGAAAATGCATTATATTCGTGAGGGAAACTTTGTGTACACAAAGTTGCAGCAACATAATCCTACATAGGAAGATAAAATAATTCCCCAAAAGATTGGTGAGTAAAGAAGAAGTTTCTATTACAACCCATCCCTTTTTATAGGCATTATGCTCCCAAAAGTAGCTATAAAACTACTTTTAACTCAACTTACTCCTAGCCTCGGTTCTCAATTCGAATCAACTTGAATTACACATAACATTATAACTTATGCAAATGTAATATTTAATTAATTTGATAAGAAAATTAATTAAATATATTTCAATACATCTTTATCCCTTTCAAAGTCTTCACATTTTGTGCATTTAACTACTGTGAGACCAATTCATTCGCTTGCATGGGAATAATTTCAACTTTATACATTGTCTCTATCAGTTCCGAGTCTTTTCATGCTGATTATTCAAAGGTTCATACTCTCCTCTTCCTCTTCACTCACATGCAACTGAGAGCTAACCTCCCGACTCTGCAAATTTCTGTGTTTTAGGTTTTCCATCCAGAAATAATCCCCATGTGAGGTGTTGCTTGTAATTGTTGTCTTTTTAAAACCCTAGGCCTCAAAGCAAAGTGTTTGAATAGTCCTTTTTGTCTTTCGTAGTTCCTTCACCAATGTAATTATGCTATTCTTATGAGTAACATATCGAGCTTTCAAAAATTCAAAACCTTTTTAAAAGGTGTTTACAAATTTCCCGCCATAACTAATTTTCATTATCATGAACTTTAGTCAAATTGATAAGCAATACGACTAAATTTTAAAACCCTACCAACACTTGGCCATCGTCTCCTACCTTCAGCATAGTTTTCAACATAATCTTGGGCACATTTTACAAATTCTTTTAGCATTATTATATGCTTTGAAGCCAAAGAAAATGAAACTGAGCTAACTAAATCAAAAATCCCATCAAGGAATTCATAAGCACTATATAAACATAAATACAAACTGCCAATATGGGGTATGCATGCAACTCGGAGTTGAAATTACTTATTACAGCGGATGATTGAAAATCCTGAAGTAATTCTCTCATAATTGATATATTACTAGAAGCAGACAAGTCTTCAAAATTAAAAGCTTACGCACAATAGAAAGAATCTCTTTGAAAACGGATTCCGCAATTAGAGATCTTGATGTAATTACACTTTTTATTTCTGGCCTCCTAGATGAAATAGACTAAGTTGTCTAATGGATTTTGTAGGTTTGACGATATTCATTGAGAAAATTTGTTGCATATTCAAGATGATTTCTGAGGCTTGGAAACAGAACACACGCCTTCTTTAGAAAATCACCATGAGTGGGCAATATATGCTGAAACCAAATGGTGTGTAGCAACTATTTTTGTTTTATTTTCTTTTTCTTTTTACCCACTCCATGTTTAAAAACCTTTTGGATTTTGCTCACAATCTTCCCACGTCCATTTGAAAACATTGATGTTATATCACTGAATTCAGGAAACACATGTCCAATGTGATCAGTTCTACTTTCCTGGTATGGTAGTATCCCGTGCCTAAAATGGAGCAGGTGAAGTGTTTGACAAAATGCTTGGAAAATACGTAAACACAATCTCCTCATTTCAACATGGATTGTAAGGAAATTATAAATTTTTTCACCAACTTGCTTGCAGCGAGCTCTTACATTGTAGCCTTTTCAAGATTGTACCCTTTGTTCCTCCCATTAAAACACATGCAATGAACACATTTCATCACACCTTCCATGTGGCCATCTACATACTAATCAGGGATAAGGAGATGCAGGTAAATTTAAATTAGTTCAATGTTGATTAATATTTATATAACCCTTTACCACATTTGAATTTTATTTTTCTTGTAGGATGGTTTCGCCTATCAAATATTAGTGACGAATTTAGTATTTTGAATTTTTTACATTTTTCCTAAAATGCAAATTTCCTTTGCCAATAGAAGGTGGTGAGAATTTTGAATTATTTTATAAATAAAGTTTTTGCAATGTATAGGTGTTTGTAATGTCCCCTTTCCTACGCCTAAGGCCTAAGGGTCAAGTCGAGTCCAAGTCGTGGTCATACCCAAGAAGTGCATGGGACGTTGGGAGCTATTGGGAAGGGGACAAGTGGTTCTAATATTCAGTTTTGCGTTTGGGGGTCAATTTTGGACCATGTCGACTTAAAAAGGAAAAAAATAACTTTAGTTACTTTTATTTTATTGGCCCCTCCATGGAATGAAATGTGTCTAGGATTAATGGGGCTCTTATGACGTGGTGAAGTATATAAGAGCCTGGGAGAGAAAGGAAAAGAAATTTTGGCATACATTTTTATTCTCCTTCATGTGTAACTGTTGTTTGTGCATCTTCAGCTTATGGAGTGAAATCCCACAGGGGAGCCTAGCTTCGGTGGTGAGAGACCCATCCCTAGATAGGAGGGTATTCTTTGATAGTGAGAGATCTACCATAGTTTTTCATTTTGGAGCCACTTTTTGGGCTGTGTTACGTACATATTTTCAAAGGTTTCGAGAAAGGATTTTAAAGATTTGGGGGCATTTGGGGAAGATAACCGGAGGGCTTCTAGATCAGATTTACAAAGAACCATTTGGACAGGGCGTAGCATCACTTTGAAGGTGTCTCATCAATTTCCCACCCTTTCCCAAGCTAGGTGACTTATGACCTTTATTTGGAGGGTTTTCGATTGGCCCCTTTCAGGACCTAAAGGTTGAAATATCATTTTCTATATTTGTTAATGTTATTTCCAAAGAATCTTAATTTTTACTCTTGTATTTGGAGAGTTACGAACCTCTGAAGTTTTCCAGGCTATCTAGGGCACTGCTGTGAATTTTCTGGCAGCATTTTAATTTGTGTGAAATCCCAAAAACAGTCTTCTATTATCATTTATATTAAATATCAAGATCTCTTTAAATTTTCAAGTAATTCGGGTAGACATTTTGGGAATTATTAAGGTTCTTTAGTTTGCTGCCCTAATCAGAAAAATCTAGAAAAATTAGTATTTTATGTGGCTACAAATTTTCAATATTTTATGCATTTTTAAGTGGTATCCCACTAGGGATATTTCGGTGGTATCGAAATTGTTGTTCCTCCACTGTGTGGGTTAAATATGGTAGTTTGGAAATATCTCAAAGGGGGTTTTATGAAGGAAATGTTCACCAACATGGTGAAACAACAGAAGCCACTAACCATTATTTGATCCACTCACTTAGAATTTGAATCAAATTAGATCTAGGGAAAATAAGGAAAATGGTGAGAACAGTGATAAAGGGTGGCCAATAAAAGTGATTGATGAGGATTCTTGTTGGAGGAAATATCAATCTTTGAGTAAGGGTTTCGAGATAATATGTCATTTCAGTTATTGCATGATGAAGATTGGTAGCAAGCCCAAGCGAGGTCATCATATGTCGGTACCTAAATTACAAAAGAACTCATTTGAAGAAGAAGCTTCTAGACAAAAGGTATGATTTCCATTGAGAAAAATAATTGCATTAGTGAAAATTTTCTTGTTAGAGAAATTCATTCACTCAGGAGAAGAAATTTGTATATGCAAGCAAGGAGGATGTAATGGAAACTCTTAAAAAGTGTGAGGAATGGAATAGAAGAGCTAGAGTTGCTAGGTTGATAGCGACTCAAGCAAGACAACACTTACAAGAGTTCAAGGAAATGATGAGGGCAATTGATGCAAGGAAGTCTACACCCATGAAAGAAGACTCTATGGAGCAGATGACACATGAGGAGGAGCCTCACATGGACACTTGTGTGGAATTACATGTTGTTGCAATTTCCAAACTAACAACTCATGATAAGCTGATTTATGAAGAATTTCAGCCCATTATAGACCAGAATGCTCAGGATTTGTGGCAGAAAAGTCAAGTCATTTTGGAGACCAAGCTTGATGAGGATACTCCAAGGGATGGTGTTTTGGAGGTTTCTAAATCAGCAATAGAAGGTGAACCTTTTGATGATATTCTTTATAAGGAGGTTAGTAGTAGCATGGATTTATTTCATCATCTTCATCCTATATCATTACAACAGTTTTATCATGATGGTATTCAACCTATTGTCGATAAGAATGCTAAGAATTTGGTACATCAAAGTCAATTCACCATGAATAAAAGAGTCATGGTCTTCTTTATGAGGAGATACAATAAAAGTAAATATGGAAGACCTTACATGATACAAGGGTTCATGCGCATTATAAGGTATGGGATCCACGATAATATGTGGCAATTATCCAAAACTATCAATTCTGATTTTGAAAACTTTATGACTGATTTCATAAGAAAAGAAGGAATTCAAATGTGTCTTTTGGGATTACAAGTGTTGGCAAGCATGATTTCTTCATTGGAGACTCCAGTGTAAGAAGGGAGAGTACCTCTCAAGGTACTAGTGTTGGTTTTCTGGTTGCTAAAAAGGGTAAGAGAATATTTTTTAATCATCTTCAACATGTTGGACTGTGTATAACAGCAGTCATAATGAGAGGAGAAAATAGCAATATGGGACAACAGGGTCAAAGAGGTGAGAGTGGACATTCAGGGCAGCGGCCTCCCCATTTTTCGCTAAGCCTTTGGGGCTTCACAAACCTTCTTTCTTGAAGGATCCGGAAGTTTCATAGGTACAAGTGCAGTAGATATTTTGGATGAGGAGTCTTGTTGGGAGAGGTACCAGACCTTGAGTGAGGGCCTTCGTAACAACATGCCATTCCAAGAATATTACAAAATGAAGATTGGTAGTAGACCCAAGAGAGATCATCAAATACAAGTACCAAAGTTACAAAGGAGATTGGGACAAATTTCCATTCCACACTTTGATGGTTCTAAGAAGTGTATTGCATAGTCTTGGGTTCAGAAGTTGAAGACATACTCTGACTTGAATCCTATGCGTGAGGAAGATGCAATTAAGTTTGTAATCTTACATCTTGAGGGAGACACTCATGATTGGTGGCATCATGGGTTGATTACACAAGGACACATACACATTACTACTTATGCAAAGTTCGCGCAGAGGCTAGGGAGTAGATTTGATAGGAGGGACCCTGATAGGTATTTCAGGGAGTTGACTCATTTGAGACAAACCGGTCCCCTAGATCAGTATATCACAGATTTTTAAAGAGGATCAGTCATGGTAGCTAATGTCATAGAGATGCGGTTGATTTTACTTCAGAACAGATTTTGTGATTCTCTCACTGGGTTTGTGAAGGCATTTTAACCTTCTTCTTTACACGAGGCTGTTAGGAAAGCTCGGGACTTGGAGTTATCCACTCCAAAGCCAAGGGCTCCATCTCGCATTCAGCAAAGGGAACCTCCATCTAGATCAGACAAACTTTAGTAAAGGGATCCTCCATCGAGACAGGAGGTGGCTAAGAAGCCAATCATTTACCGAGAGGACAAAGATGAGTTGAGGCAAAAGAAACTATGTTTCAATTGCCACACACCTTGGGTTCCAAGACATGATTACAGAGATAGAGGGAAGGCCTAATTCATTGAGGTATTCGAGGAGAGTGAGGGTAATAGAGGTGAGGAGTTCAAGACTCATGATATGGATGATGGAGATGGGGTTACGTTGGATAATGTTAATGCGAGGCGGGAGGAGGAGACTTTTCACCGGGAGATTATAGCCACACTGTCTAGTACTACGATGTACAAGGAATTTAGTATTAGACGAGTTATGCGAGGCCAACGAGTTAGGGTACTCATTAATAGTAGGATAACCCACAATCGTATTAATGCCTCATTGGTTGAGAGGTGAGGATTACGAGACGAGATGAATTTGAGGGCTTCAACGGGGTTGTAGCCAATGGAGAGTCTATGAGGTGCATACAACGGGTTCCCCAAGTGAGTATTACAATGGGTAACTATATAGTTACCGATGATTTCCACATTGTTGGTATGGGAGTGACCAACATAGTCTTTGGGAGTGTACTGACTTCACTCTCTTGGTGAGTTTTGGACTAAATTTTAGACGATAGAGCTGAAGTTTAAGTCTGAGGGTAGAAATGTGATTTTGAGGGGATTATCTATAGAAGCACTTAGGGTGGTTATAGCTAATGGGATGGAGAGGACGATTTGGCATAGTGAGGAGTTTTATTATTACGAATTGATGTGGAGTATGATGGATGTGGGTGTGACTAGTAATGTTACACATGAGACAGTTACAGAGATTGGGATTACAGGTTCAGATCATCTGAGTTTATCATTATGTTGGTTTTCTGAAGTTTTGGTAGACTGGAGATCTCATTTTCTTGTTGAGTACTCCAAGAACCGACACACTTGTGAGATTATGGATGGTCACATACAGGATGACAGCTATAGATTGGAGGATGATATGATCTTCTATCAGGGAAGATTGAGCCTTGTGTCAAATTCATGGTTGAGAATGGAGATATTGCGACATGTGCATTGTTCTTCCATGGCTGGGCACTTGAGCTTTGATGAGACCTAAAGATTCATGTCAGAGAGGTTCATATGGAATAGGCTGAGGGAGGATATCGTCAACTTTATACAGGCATATACAATTTGTCACTATGACAAGTAATAGCTTTCGGTTTCATCATTTTTGAATCAACATGGGATAACACTCCTATGTATTTTACTGCTTCTATGCCCAATGAGCACTTCACCAACATGTTAGTCAAATGGAGAGACAAAATTGAATCATGTTTATTCACTAGGTTCACATTCAGCGCAGGAGGTGGACTATGTTGAGCTGATATTGTTGGTTGACTGTCTACTAGAGTCTTGGGACTTTTCCTCCATAGGACACATTGAGATACATTATGAGGAGCCTTGCTCTCACATGAGTGCAGGTCATGTAAGATATTTAGCACCATTTTTGTGTATACAGGTTGTTTCACGAGGTTGATTCGAGGATTCTATAAGATTCAGAGTGAACTTTCATACCCAGGAGTTGATTAGAGAGCGGTGAGTGATCACATGATGATAGCCTTGCATTGGCAGGGATTGGATAGATTGGAAATTTTGGTGTCGGTACTAGTGGAGAGTTGGTGTGGGCATCGTAATACCTTAGGAGCAACATTGTTCTCTACACGGCATGGAGAGCATGATCACTACATGGGGTGTCTTGGTTACTTCGCATCACACCGATCATCAGTTGGTTGTAGGGTGAAGTGGAGAAACTTATGGCATGGTATTCAGCTTCTACAACATGACAGGATAATGCTTGGAATCAAGCATTTCTCTAGAAGGGAGGACTATAATGTTCCCTTTCCTATGCCCAAGGCCTAAGGGTCAAGTCGAGTCCAAGCTATGGTCATACCCAAGGGGTTGTGGACGCTGGGAGCTATTGGAAAGGGGCCGTGTGGTTCTAATATTCTAGTTTTACGTTTGGGGGTCACTTTTGGACCATTTTGACTTAAAAATGAAAAAAGTAACTTTAGTTACTTTTATTTTATCAACCCCTCCATGGAATGAAATGCGTCCTAGGGTTAATGGGGCTCTTATGCTGTGATGAAGTATATAAGGAGCTGGGAGAGAAAGGAAAAGAAATATTTGGCATACATTTTATTCTCCTTCATGTGTAACTATTGTTTGCACATCTTCATCTTGTGGAGTGAAATCCCATAGAGACCCTAGCTCCAGGTGGTGAGATACCCATCCCTAGCTAGCAAGGCATTCTTCTAGTAAGAGATCTACCCTAGTTTGTCATTTTGGAGCCGCTTTCTAGGTTGTGTTATAGAAATATTTTAGAGGTTTATGAGGAAGTATTTTGAGGGTTTGGGGGCATTTGGGGAAGATAACCAGAGGGATTCCATATCAGATTTACGGCAGCTATTTGGGCAGGACGTAGGATCACTTTGAAGGTGTCTCATCAATTTCCCACCCTTTCCCAAGCTAGGTGACTTACAACATTTATTTTGAGGGTTTCCAGTTGGCCCCTTTCAGATCTAAAGGTTGAAATATCATTTACTATATTTATTAATGTTATTTACAAAGTCTCTTAATTTTTTATCTTGTATTTGGAGAGTTACGAACCTCTCGGAAGTATTCCAAATTTGCTAGGGCACACTGTGAACTTTCGGCAGCATTTTAAGTTGTGTAAAACCCAAAATAGTCTTCTACTATCATTTATAATAATATCAATCTCTCTTTAAATTTTCAAGTAATTTGGGTAGACATTTTGGGAATTATTAAAGTTCTTTAGTTTGCTTCCCTAACTGTAAAAATCTAGAAAAATCTGTATTTTATGTGGCTGCAAATTTTCAATATTTTGTGCATTTTTAAGTGGTATCCCACTAGAGATATTTCAGTGTTGCATATTATCATACTTCTTCGACTTTTTACATTAATAAGCATATATTTTACTGGGTGAAGGGTACCCAACTTTCATATATGTGTTGAAATATGATCACATATGGATGATCGATTCATCCAAGTGATAGTATAACTTGCTTTATAAATGTTGTTTCATAACTTCATTATAGCCTATTCTTTTTAATATAAACATTTCCTATTGCTTTCCCGACCATAATTTTCCTATGTTATGTCTTTATGACCGCATTTAGATCTAACATGCTTGAAATTCAAAACCTTTCAATTTATGTATGGTAATGATTCTTTTTTTTACGAATTTCATGGCTAGATTTGGCAAGATACTAGACTCTTCAACCTATAGTAGGTACATTAGACCTTAAATTAAGAAAACAAGGAATCTCGTTAAGATTTGTACATTACATGACATACTTTATTAGTTTTATTACTAAAAATTCCTCTTGAACAAGAGTGAAATTATCTATTAATAAGGTAAGAAAACATATGCAGTCTTGGTCTATATCTTTCGACCCGGTAAATGAAATATACTTGTTGCTCATGTGGCCAACCATTGGAGGGAATCATTTATCGATGTTTTTTCATGCATCATCTATTTTCCCTTAATTATTAAAGCTTAAGCTTGTAGATGGGGGCTATAAAGTGACACAACAATCAAGCATTGCAATTGCATTTCAAACTTATAAATGATTGGATTTTCTGCATTTAACACAAGTTTTGCATTATATCAATCTTATTCAACTTTCTATACTTATAGACATGTATTTAGCTATGCATGGGGTGTCAAACTTTGACACCTAAATTCAATTTGTTTGTGTGTAAGTCTATTGCATTAGAAAACATGTTTCACAACTATGTTATAACCTCTTTTTCTAACAATGTTTCATCCTATTTTTTTCCTTGTCACTATTTTTCTATGTGTTAGCTCTTTATGACCACATTTGGATCCAACATTATTAAAGTTCACATATTCAATTTATATATGACTTTTGTTTCTTTTCTTAACTAACTCCATGGAAAGAATTGGCAAGAAATCAATCTCTTCTACCTAGAGTAGGTACATCATATCTTAAATTAACAAAACAAGGAATATCTTTTAGACTTGTATGTATTATACAATACACTTTGACAATTTTATTAGTAAAAATCATGTTGATGTGTAATCACAGCACCCCTGAATATATGCAACTCAATGGGTTGAGACTCTCAGTGTGATTGCATAACATGGAGCTTATCCCAAAGTGTGGGACTTTGCAATTGGGAAAGCTCTCTGGATGAAGGTTGGTTCCTATTCCTCTGTTCAAATGCACACATTCAAATTATAGAGGATCTGCTCTAAAACCTACTCTAACTTTGCCAAGGAGACGGGTTAAGAAGATGCAAGAAAATAAACCTAAACTAATAGAGGTGATGCACCAAAGGAATGCTGAACATTTGCTTTGCCATTAAACACAAACCATTGAAATGTAATACAACCTCCATACACAGATAACCAAGATTGCAATGAAAGATCGAAGAGAAAAATGAACACAAGAGAGGGTTGAAAATCATCCACAGACTTGTATTATTGCTCCACAAATTTGATACAATACACTACAATAGCCAAGAGGCAAGATTTGCATTACAATTTTGATGGGAAGATTGAACTCAAAAATTCACTTGCAGACAAGAGAAGAAGGGAGGGTGCAAAACTAAAAATGTTCAACCTTTAGAAAAATACCCCTCCTTACAATATATAAAAAGAATGAGAGAAGGAGATGAGAAGAATTTAATTCTTTCTTCAACCACCCAAAATTGCATTGAATTCTTCTACAAAAAATGATGGGTTCCATGACAAAACCCATGCCTCCACATAATATTTCTTGTTGGGAAAGAAAGGAAGCCCATACTTCATTATGGTGGTAGGTGAGGAACTTGTGAGACCTCAAAAAAAATGGGGAACTATATTTTTCATTTTTAAGAAATTATTCCCACTAATTTAAAGATATCCAGTCATATTTACATAGCAGACACCAAGAGCTTTCCAAAAATTCCTTTCTTGTGTAAATCAAGCTCCCAATCAAAAGTTATGGCCATCTAAAGGTCGAGTTGTCATTTTGTGAAAAATGACCTTAGAGTTCCGAAAGTCAAAAACCCGAAAGTCCAAAATTTTGGACTTTCAGATTCAAGATTTTAGAAATTTAGGAGTTATTTTTGCATTTTTGGGTTCGAGACTTCCGAAAATCCGAAGTCCAAAACCCCAAAACTCTGAAGTCTGAAATTTCAGACTTCAAACTTTTGAGATTTCGGGCTTTTTGCTCGGTGCTTTTTTGGAATGATTCCTAAAAACTCGAGATCCTGAAACCCTGAAAGTCTGAATTTTGGACTTTCAGAATTTGGGATTTCAGACTTTACCACTTCATTTCTGGCATGATTCCCGAGGTCCCCTGAAACCCCTAAAGTCCAAAATTTCATACTTTTGGACTTCATGTTTTTAGAATTTTGCGGCCAATTTTCCATCTTCACGCTTTGAGAGTTCAAAACCCCAAAACCCAAAATTCCAAAAATTCATACTTTTAGGATTTCAAGTTTCGGACATTGCACCTTACATTTTTTGCCTTGTTTCTCAAGTGCTAAAAATGCAAAAACATAAAACTTCAAGCCTAACACTAACCCATGTCCGAAATTGATGATTATGGTTAAATTTTGTATCATTTTGTCTCTAAGTTTCTCCTTACAAGTAAGATGGCCATTTGTAGGTCTACTTACTATAGTCTTGCACTTTGTGCCTTTTCCCTTCTTCGTGACTGCGCAAGGTGATTTTTTCACTCTCCCAATTATACTTTCAATTTTGTCCCCACTTGGGCAACTTTAACCTTTGGCATGTCACTATTTGCAATGGGGGAGGGAATTTTATGTTCCTATTCTTATTCCAATTTTTTTGATGTTGTTTTTTATCTACTACTCTTTGCTAGATACTTGAATCAATAAATGACCAATTAAAAATTTGTACTTTGTGGAAATTAATTCAACACACAAAGAATCAAACATATTCCTTAAACAAAATAGTTTTGTAACAAAAGGTATTAAAGACTACGAAAAAGAAATATATACATTAATATATATTTATGAACCAGTAATATTGTGTAATAATATTGGTTACATGCCTCTCTATTGTTCTTAAGAGGAGAAATGAAACATGTGTACAAGCCATAAATGTATACGACTATGAACAATTATCGGAAGAACATTACACTACCACTAGAAATTTTTTAACAAAACACATTTATCACGGTAGCATTCAAAATCACTCAAAACAAATATTAAATCTTGTTGCATACTTGGCAATAACTTATAGACATGTAGCATTCTCAAAGAAAGGTGGCATCACCAACTTCATAGAGAAGGTTCAAGGGCATGATCAAAGCATTTACATGCGTTTGCTAAGGAATGGAAGGAAGACCATTGATTATGGGGGCAAAAGATCTTGGTCAATGAAGAACTTATTGCTGAAGCGATCGGCCTTAGTTTGGAGGGCTACCGTTTCTTTAACAAAGGGGTCGTCAAAGATGCTGAAGAGAGGAGATTTGTGGAAGGATCTAAGAAGCTAATATATGTTACAGCGGGCCTGCTTGTTAGCTCAATTCCTTTGCCCTATGATGAGGTTACTCACATGATGATATGGTTCATCTCCTTGGAAGGTAGGTTTGTCACTGTTCCTGCTAAACATCTTATCTTTCTTAACCACTTCCGTAGGAATCACTTGGTTTGTTTTCCCCATTACTTGCTGAACTCTCTTGAACGCTCCATTTTGGAGTTTCAGAAGCATACCCGTGGTTCCCTTACACCAAGGGCTTATTTTTTTGCTTCATAAATGTTGTCTTCTTAAGTACCCTGGTCTCCCTTCCTCTCCTAGCTCGGTTCCCCCTCTGCCGGGCTCTGCTGCTGCCAGCCCTGTTTCTCCATCTGCCCCGCCACCACTGCAGTCACCCCCCTGCCGGCTGTCCAAGATTCTCCTTCCATTCCCCCTACTGTTGCTCCCGCCACCCACCTCGCCTCTACCTCTAAAAGACCGGTTACCAGGGCCTCTAGAAAGCTTAACCTTGAGACTCTTGCTGTGGAGAAGGGGCCTCATGAAATAGAAATTGCACATGAACTTCTGAATATTAGCGAAGCCGAGTCCTCGGGATGTGCATATGGAAATTTCTTCAAAAAGGCTGGATGCCTTAGAGGCTGATATGAAACTGCTGAAGGATGAGGTTAAGAACTTGGCTAAACAGAAAGGCAAGAGAAAAAAGGAGGAGGAGGGGATTTTGATAGCAGCCAGATTGGTGATATCTACAAGAAGCTGACCTCCTTAGACTTTCGTTTAGGGAAGGCCAAAACTCGACATGATTACAACATGGCCATCTTTAGGGCGATTGAGGAGTTCATTGAGCAACATGTCAAAAGTGTCTCCAACCTCAGCGGTGTTCCGGCTACACTTTGGGGTAACGAAAAGGAAAGCAAAAGGACCATTGAGCAGCTGGATAATACTGATGCTGCCCACATGACAACTTTGGGTATGTTCCACTCCTGGAAGAATATCAAGACCAGCATTGACAAAGCTGCCAAGAAGTAGTTGTAGTTGCTTTTGTTGTTCTTGTATGTTTTTATGTTGTTTTTTTGCGGTCTCTCTACTGCTTTTTTGCAGTAATTTTGTTGTTTTGTCTCGTTTGGGTAGCTGTTTTGGGCTACTTTGAGCTTCATTGTAACACTTGGATTTTGATCCTTTTCTCTCTGGTTCACATTCCTATTCTAGCTCCTAGGCCATATTTTGTTCTCAAGGGTATAGTCCCTTTCAAAAAACTATTTGCCAATAATAAAAAAAAAAAAAAAAAAAACTTATAGACATGTAAAGTTCAACTTGTCAAAGTTTCTTCTAAAAAAATGACATAGTTGATAAAGGAAATTAGGAAATTCATTGGTCTAATGCTTACATACATAGACATTTTTGCAAATTCCATGAATGCAAATTATATTAAATTTAAACATCATTAATGTCTACAACATTAAACTAGATAAGGCAGAACTTGCAACTATGTGCCTCTTTTTGAGTAAATTGACTAGTGGAAAACTATAGGAAAGTAACATGAAAGGAATTTCGTAAATAATACGGTGATGGGGCTTAAAAGGATATTTAAAGTTTTTCTAATGAAAATGGCCTCAAACAAACCAACTTAAAATATATAAATTAAAAAATAAAGGCTAAATGTGTTATGATCAAAATGAGAGGGAATAAAATGATTTTCCGACCATGAGAATATTTAAAACTCATTATACAGGGTTAGATAGAAAATTTTCAAGCATAGTCCAAAAAATTTAGTGACAACACCATCTAAGGAGCTTTTGGTTCTAAAAAAACATTAGAAGGTCACCCATGGAATTTTTGGTTCTAAAAATTCATTCAGAATTTGTCTATGAATTTATTTTTTTCCAAAAGTTCCATAAGGGGCACCTAAAATTCCAAGAACCACACCCAAGTGTGCCCAAGTTCTTAATGATGTCAAAATTTTTGGTCATAAATCAAAGGCGAAGAAGCACTCATGAGATGGAATGGCGGAACTAGTATTTTTTATCATAAATTTTGCATCTAGACTCTAATATAAGTTTAGTTTAAAGAGTTGAAAAGGTATTTAGGAAATTATTAATATTGTATAGGTTTTAGAACCTGAAAAACAACACATAGTTTTCAAGAGAATCATTTCTTATGTGATTTTTTGCCTTCATTTTGAGAGCTTGTTTCACTTTTTGGTTCTAAAACTGATTGAGAATGTTCCTATGACATAATTTGGAAATTTTCATGAGGTTCCAAGAACCAATCCCAATTTTTCTCAATTTCTTAATGAAGTAAAAAAACTGCCCTCATAATTTAAAGGTGGAAAAGAACTCATGAGATGGAATTGTGGATCTAATCTTGTTTTAATGATAACTTTATCACTGGACTATATTTTGATATCCATTTGAATAATTGGAAATATGTTGATATAATAATTAATAATGCATATGTTTAAAACCCTCAAAAATAGAATATGGTTTTCATGATAATGATTTCCCAAATTCTATTTTTATCTTCGTTTTGAGAGCTTGTCTTACTCATAGTTCAAGTTTTACTCATTGAACCATGATCAAAATTTGTCCATACATTCATTACCTTAGAAAAAAAAATTGAATTTTATTCATGACTATTTTCCCATTGGTGATAGAAGTGTTGATCATATTAAACTAAGAAACATCAAGACAAGAATGGCTAGTGGAAAGTAGACTCCCATCAGTAATGCATTTGTTGAAGGTGAAAGTGTTTGAGTGGATCAAGCAAGGAACCTTCATGGATGGAAATTATTCTTCTTACTCTCTTCCTCCATTAAAGTGAAATTATAATTTTATGTTAAGAAAATATTTTTTGTAAATTTACTTAAGTGACTCAAGTGACTATTTTTATTTCTCCATTGGGAAAAGTGATTTTTGTCATAAAATCACTTAAAGTTGTGCCTTGAGTGAAAAAAATTTGTAAAATTCATATTTTTATTAGGAGGGTAGTTATCAAGTAGTTAAGGGATAAATGTATAAATAGGGGTGGCATTTTCCATGGTGGTGGTTTTATATTTTCTCTCTCAACTATAAAGTCAATTTATTGCAATTTGATGTAGATTTTATTTTCATTTCATGAATAAATAACATGTAGTGCCCACATTTTTATAGCCACAGTTATCGTTTGACTTCTTTATTCATAGACATGATTTGACAGGAATTTGATATATTTTGGACATTATGCTATGTTATTTGACCTTCATGGACATGTATGGTGATTTGGGCATGTAGCACCAATTTAGATTTGATTAGCTTGATGACACATTTCATTAGATGTTGAGGATACTAACATATTTTCTATGATATTTGGACCACTGATATATGTTGGATACTTAGTTTAGTCGCATGTCTTGATTTTATAGAGTATTCGATTTATTGATGAGGACACATGATGGCATGGTGATATGACATTTATATGTATTGCAATGACTAACGTATGACGAATTGTGTGAGATTGTGCATGTTTCACATTTATGATTCCATGTTGATGTTTTGATATCGTAAATTTGCATGTTTAGACTTGATCGTTTATAGAGTAGATGGTTTACACTTGTATTGGACAAATGCATTTAATGTGTGCATTGAGTGTGCAGGTGGCGAGTCATAGCAAAACATGGATTTCAGTGGCGGCTACGTAAATTGTGCACAAGTGGCCCATGGAGCTAAGTCCTTACCATGTTAATTGTATGAGGCCTTGGTGTATGTTTGTACTATTTGGGCACCATGAGTGACCCTCATTTGTAATGTAGTATGTCATGTAAAATTAATTTGTGTTTAGGTTGTTCTTTTTCATTAAGTAAACTTGGATTGGCAACTTAATCGTCCCCACTTGCATTAAGTTTGGTATTTGGGTAATTGTGTATTAATTAGAGAGGATTAGGGTCACATGTGAACCCTTGGGTGGGCCCCACATCCTATACACTTTTTCCCAAATGTTCCAAAACCAAAATTGGGTTATTTATAGCATTTTAAAGGGCCCATTTTAGTTTTGGGAGTTCACTTAGCATGAAAATAAGCCCTTGGACCCTACCTAATAGGTGGGGGGATTAATTTCAAGGCATAAAGGGTGTTTCCCTCTGAATTTTCCTCTCTTTTGTCACCATACATGTAAGACGGATTGGTATTTGTGTTTTGTAAAATGTTGTTGATACTTGTTTTATGTTCATTTTCGGCAATTTGGGAGAAGAGTGTTTAAAGTTAATTTATCTTTTCTTATTTTTATTTTGGGAATATTTGACTTGGAGGGAAGATAGCGCTAACACATGTCACCCCTTAATTGGTGAGGAACTTCCCTTAAAATTCTCCGTCATGGGGGAGAAAGAGAAATTTTTTGGGGATTTTTCTTGGTGCTTGGAGATTTTGGAGCTAGAGTTTTCTTGGATAAGGAAGTTGGAAAAGCTTAGAGTGTTGGAGAGATTTTAGAGGTAGGCTCTTTGAGCTCATTCTATGTTTAATGTTATGTTAGATCTTAGCCTTGCTTATATTTGAAATGTGTGTTTTGTTTCATGTGTGTTGGTTGCTTGAGTATGTTTTATGTTTTATTTTCTCCATCCATCATATGGCTTGATGGATTTTGGATTTTATGGGAAAAGAGAGAGGGATTTTCCCTCTCAAACCTCATCGCTTGATGGTAAAGCCATGTAGTTTATTTTTACTCCTCTCATACAATTTGAGGTGGGGAAGGTGGTTCATATGGTTTGAACTCCCTTCCCCATTATTGGAGAGGAAACCCAGTGGGTTTGAAAATCCTCACAAGAAGGATTTGGCAAATGGGTGGAGCAATAAAGAGGGATTTTTGATTTGGAGGAATAAGGAGGCTATGAAAAATATTCTTGTGTGCATCTTATGGTTGAACCACACTTTTGATACCTTTGGATATCTCATCTTCTCTTCCCAATTTTGGAGGATGAATATGGTTTTCTCCTCCTTTCCTTATTTGCATTTCTTAATACTTGGACTTGTCTTTTATGTGAATATAATGTTGTTATGTCTCCCTATATCTTGTACACAAGTGTGGAAGCTAGCTCTCTCTCCCATGGGCTTGGGGAGGCTAGCATTTCTTCCAAAATTTGGAAAGGCATGTAATGATGCCTATAGGTTGGGTGGTAAAACAAGATTTTTCTCCTTGTGTTGGTTTCCTTGAAAGGAACTCAAAGTTGGAGCTCAAGTATAGATTTGGTTGGAGTTCTTGATACCTTGGCTTCTCATTGTTTCTCCAAATTTTATGAACACTAACCTCATTGTAACTCTATGAATATAGCTATGTGAAGGTTTTTTCCTTGTCTTGTAAAGTTTCTATTTTGTTACTTGGGATGGCTTGTAAACTAGTGCCTCATGTGTTGTGTAATCCTTCCTTCAATCTTGGAAAGGAGACTTGTAATGTAGTCTCTTGAATAGTTATGTATTTTGGAAATATATTGCATATGTGAGCTTAAAATCCTTTGAAATGAAACCTTGTAATAGATTATTCCTTTAATATGAATTTGTTGTAACTCCATTGAAATCCTTTGAAATGAAAGTAGGTTTATTGGAAATATTATTATTCTTGTAATAGATATATTTCTTGCAATTTTTGGTAGCATTAAACAAAGAAATAAAATCAATTTTTACTTCTTTTTCCATGTGTAAGCTTAGTAGATGATTACCTTAGGAAATCATATTTAGATTTATCTATATTCCAAGCAAGTTATAAAGATTGAAAATTACTTTTCAATGGAGGAAATCTTAATTTTCTAAGAATTCTATTTTAAGGTTACTATAGCTAGGGTGGTATGTGAATAAAACTTAATACTCTTAAAGGATTCAAACTTTTAGAATAACCCATCACAAAAATAAAAATAAAATCTATTATTGTCACTTGTAATTATTTTGAATATAGTGTATATTATAAGTATGTTAGAATATGTTTAATATAGTTTTAATATCGTTTAAACTTAATATATAATTTTCAAAATATTGTTATAGTAAATATTTTTAATGTAATGCTCTAATATATTTTATATCCTATATTATATATATATATATATATATATATATATATATATATATATATATATATATATACATATACATATATATAATGTTTAATTTAAATTGATATATTATTATTCAATATATACAAATAAATACAAATGGTTATATTATTATAATATATATATATATATAGATATTATACCATAATATTTTAATAATTATCAATTAAAGAAAAGGAATTCACTATTAAAAGTTCGGTGAAATCTATGTCTTTTAAAAAAAAAGGAAATGGAGTTTGGGGAGGTTCGAACCCCTTCCCCACACCATCCGCAGCCATTGCCATCCTCAATGTTGCCCACTCCTTTCTCCCTTCCCCACACCCCTTCCCCCATGCCACTTTCACCCCTCTCACCACTCACACACTCCCCCATGCATTGTAACCCCAACTCCAATCCCCAACACTACCGCCTCCACTCCCTTCACACAATCGAGCATACAATACGCCCCTGCACCATATAAACCCTATGGTTTTTAATACCAATTCCTCTTCCTACGAAATACACATTATTTCTTTTAATATTTACACACACACACACACATATAAGGGAACAATAATGATATTATCCAAAACCTCCATGAAAGAAAACTTCCAAGCTCCTCCTCAACCTGCACTTGCAAATGACCAAACAAAACAAAATGAGAAAAGGAATAGCAAGGAAAAGAAAAACATAAATATGTTTAGGGAAACTTTAGGGAAGATTCAAATCAAGGGCCAAGATTAGATCTATCCTAGGGCTCACATTAAACCCTACACACTTTAAGTCATGGGTATTTTTATGGGAATGGGAAATAAATTTAAAAGGGGGTGTGTGGGAAAACTAATTAAAAAGGGAATCTAATTAAAGTAAAAGGGGTGTATACTTGTTAAGGTGACCCTAGTGAAATTAATAGAATAAAATAATTAAGTTGTTATTGGGCTAGTGTTAGTATTAATCATTCACTTAAAAATATACCTAAATTTATAATTGTATTTTGGTGTTGTTCTGGTATGCCGAGGTGGGGCATTACATTTGGTATCAATGTGAGGTTCGTACATGTGGACACTCTGGGTAAAACATTTAATATTTAATTAATATTTTAATAACATTAACGAAAAAAATTAAAACACATTTCCGTAACCGTTTATAATTTAATAATATTTTTCTTACCTCGTACATAGGATGGAACCCATGAGATGACGATCGGTTAGGGATTTGGGACGTAGTTCACCTATGCCCGAGCCACAGCACCCGAGTTTGGACCTCAAATCTTACAGGCTCTTCAACAATTGATAGGTGTTGTGCAGTAGTGCTTTCCACCACCGCAAGAGATGAGAGAGGAGGTTATCCAGTTAGGAGATGAGGAGCCATAGGTGAGGACGCACACTCGGAGCCACCAGAGCACAATATCCCGAGGTGGGAGAGGTCACGTAGCCCTTCCATTCACCATGAGAGGGTGGCCTCTTACCATCATAGCCATTCTCATAGTCTTGAGGGACCATCTGGGGATAAACGACCACATTCACTGTTGGACCATAGCGTTAGGATCATTACACAAGTAGTTTGATTATAGATCTTCTTTGCTTATAACCACCTAAGTACAATGGCTCTATAAATGGATTTGGGGCCAATTCATGGCTCCTTAGCCTTGATATCTACTTTGTCTTGCACTCTTATGAGAGAAATGTCAAATCTAGGTTCATCATACACCTCCTCCAAGACGTAGCAGGAATTTGGTGGAGGAATGAGGAATGGCATATCCACTTGACTCGAGACACGGTGACACGGGAGTTGTTCAGGAGTATTTAAGGGCTCGTTATATATCAAAGCATTTCATGCAGAAGAGGATTGATGAGTTTCATGACTTATGACAGGACTCCAGTGGCACAATATGAGAGTAGGTTCCTGGATCTTCTACAATATTTTGACTACCTGCAAGATAAAAAAATTACAGGTTAATAGGTTTATTCGGGGCCTAAATGTAGACATAGCGGGAGTAGTTAATATGTTATCTCCTCCCATGATTGAGAAGGCCATTGAGAAGGCATACTTAGGCCGAGAGAACAACACTAGGGGACAAGAACACCGAGATAGGAACAAGAAAAAAATTAGGAGAAGATACGTGCCTTTTAGATTCAGAGGTCACGAGGTACAACACCACCCCCTAGAGGAGGAATTTGGCCTCCAACAGCAGTATCGAGGGCTCCACCACATCTACAGTAGCAGACACAACATCAGGGCCACCAGCAACAGAGGGCTAGATAGACTCAAATCTTACATAGATGTGGTACTAGAGGATGTTTCGTTGGAGCCAAGGATAGGAGATAGGTTACTCAGTAGGTACATCCAGCCCACACACAACAATCTGCTAGGGTTGGGCCAGCAGGATCAGTTCACCAGAGTATAGGAGGGACCCCATCTCAGAGGGGTACATGAGGATGTTTTATTTGTGGGTCTCCTAATCACTATGTCCGTATGTGTCGACAAAAATTTACCATGGTGGATATGTAGATATCTCCTAGATCCAAGCAGACAATGGATGATACAGGATGCGCCGCATCGACTATATGTAAACAGTTGACAACCGTCAGCCAACATCAGGCCACAGTCATTGAGATGATAGATAGTACTATCAAGAGTATTTATGTCTCGGTTCTCTTTGATTCAGTGCTTCATATTTTTTATATCTCCTCCTATCATGGACCAAGTGTGGGCTAGTGGTGGCTAAGTAACTAGATAGTTGGCGGGTTGAGTTGGCTTCGGGGTCAAACTCTCCAGGGACTCGTATGTGGATATTTGTGTACTTGATTTAGGATTCTTCTCCACTACACTTAACCTCCGAGTTATTCCTCTAGGATCCTATCGGGTTTTTAGGTATGGATTGGATCGAGGCACATCGGACCAAGGTAGATTGTAGAAACAAGGTCAATAAGTGTCATGATGATCTTGGGAGTGCATTTGTGATATCAGGGATGTAGAGGCCTATTTCCTTATGTATGATCTTAGCTAAGCTACTAAAGGGAGCATGCGTAAAGCTTTTCAATTGTTTTTATCACCAATCAATGATTAATCGAGAGCACTCTAGAGCATTCACCCTTAGATGATCATGCATTTTTGAGGGAGTATGCAGATGTGTTTCCAGGCAATCTTCCAGGGTTACCACCCCGCAGAGAGGTGGATTTCACCATTGATTTAGTGTCAAGATCTGCACCAATTTCTAGGGCACCCTATCGGATGATGACTCCAGAGCTTCATGAGCTCAAGATATAGTTAGAGGAGTTGTTGGAGAAGGGTCTCATTCACCCTAGTGTATCTCCTTGGGGAGCGCCAATCATATTTGTGAAGAAGAAGGATGGTTCTCTTAGACTTTATGTAGACTTTAGACAACTCAACAAAGTCACAATAAAGAACCGTTATCCACTCCCTAGGATTGATGACTTGTTTTATAATATGTGGGGAGCAAGAGTGTTCTCAAAAATCGATCTCAAATCATGTTATCAGCAGTTGTGCATTTCAGATGCATACACTCATAAGACAACTTTCTGCACACATTATGGGTATTATGAGTTCACAGTTGTCCCTTTTGGTTTGACCAATGCCAAGCTTTCTTCATGATCCTCATGAATGGATTATTCAGGACCTTTCTTGACCACTTTTTCTTAGTGTTCCTTGATGATATATTGATTTATTCTCATTCCGAGGAGGAACACAAGGAGGATTTGACACAAGTACTATAAGATTTGAGAGAGCATAATTTGATTGGGAACTTGGAAAAATGCATCTTCTTTCATACAAATATGTCGTACTTGTGATAAATCTTATCGTGGCGATGGTATCTTAGTAGATCCTCTAATATATAGGCTATTATGGATTGACCAAAGCACCCACATCACCACCGAGGTGAGGATTTTTATGGGTTTAGCGAGTTATTACCATAGTTTTATTCATGACTTTTCCAATATTTCTCACCCTATTACGTCCCTTCGGACAAAAGGGAATAAATTTTATTAGTCGTGAAGTGTGAAAAATCCTTTCAGTTGCTTAAGGAAAGGTTAACCATGGCACCCATCTTATCATTTTTGTAACCGATAGAGGATTTTGGTGTTTGTACTTGTTGGTGCTCAAAATAATCTCACCACAATTTGCCTTTGAAAATCTATCAATTTACGGCCTATGTCACTTTATTTTTTCCCCATGTTGTGCCTGGTTAATCTTTGTTTCCATTTTTAATTTTCTCCTAGGTTTTAGATCACTTATGCTTCCATGGTTTTCTCCTTGTTTCTTTGTTCCTCTGGAAAATGTCTGTAATTTGGGTCTCCCATTCTCTGTTCATCCAAAACTCGGGTTCTCTCATATTTTTGGTCTCCACAGTGGATTTGTCTTCCTTTTCATTTATACCCTAAATACTTGAAGAAAATGAATGGATGTATCTCTGAGAAACATATTTTATCCTTGTAAACGTTTCTAAATTCTGTCCTTGAAGAAATTTTCATTTTCTGGCTCGAATGATCATTTTTCTATATTTTACGGTTTGACGGGCATTTTCTCTAGTCAAATTTACATCCTTGCATCGATAGGGTATGTGGATTCTTTTGGTTGGTCAAGGGATGACAGAAAATGCTTTAACTTATCTCTTTTTGCCTTTTTGGTGAAAAGGCAAATTTGGTCCCGTGGCTCCACTCAATTTTGATTGGTTCTTTTGATGCTTACATGGATTCTTCTGATTGGATGGGGCATGGTAGGTCTATTTTTGAAATTTTTATTTTTGGATACTTTGGCA
This sequence comes from Taxus wallichiana var. yunnanensis, assembly GCA_018340775.1. Taxonomy (NCBI): domain Eukaryota; kingdom Viridiplantae; phylum Streptophyta; class Pinopsida; order Cupressales; family Taxaceae; genus Taxus; species Taxus wallichiana. Next base: position 103,579,967 of record CM031241.1, read on the forward strand.
AAAAGTTTGGACTCACCCCGCCCCCCAAGCTCTAATTGGAGAAAATTTAGGAGGGAGGGGAAAAGTCCACTTTTACCCCAGCGGAGGACACGTGGCAAGCTCGCACTCATTCAGGATTTCCACTTTGGGGACCATTTTAAAATAGAACCATGGAGACAATGGAAGCTTCCAATAGGTCTTCCCATACTTATTATTTTTTTTTCAAAGGGTTTGGGACACGTGGAGGAAGTGCACATGTTCGGGGCCGGCCTTGAGTTTCATTTTAAGAAGCGCCTGGATGACACGTGGAGGCCTCCGCTCACTTTGCATGTTACTTAGAATTTTCAATGCCAAAGGAGACTACCTCGAGCATGACATGTGGCGTCTTCCACTGAGCTTCAAGCATACAGACAAACTTTTTCGGAATAGGACACGTGGCGAGCCCGCGCTTGTTCAAGGTATCAAATTTTTGGGACCATCTCAAGGTGCACCATGGTGACACGTGGTAGTTTGAAAATTCAAAGGGATGGGGAAGTAGACCATCGGAGGTAATTTGGATTTTTTCCTCTTGTCCTCAAAAGGATTAAAATCTCAAAATGGCCCGCAAGCCCAATGAGGGAAATAGTAAATATTTTGCACCGGTCAATGGTGGAAGGGCGGGCTGGGGAAACTTGGAAAATTTTCCTTTTTCCAAAAAGAGGATCAAATGGTAGAATTAGGGCGGTTCCACTGGGGCCCACCTTAGGACACGTGTTAGGCTCATTTCCCGAGGGTGGAAGTGCGAGAAAAATGGAAATTTTTTCCATTTTTCCAAAAGGTTGTAAAAAGTCAAAGGAAGCCCCTGGTCTATTTTAAAGCTTGAATTTTCCACGTGGATGGCCCAAATTCAAAGTAAAGATCAACAGTAGCTAAGAGTTGAAATCTAATTTTTCCCCCCATTTATCTTAAACATGTTGGGAGTGTGAGTCTCCATGATTTCTTGGTCTTTCCTACACACCAAGTAGAGGGGGAAGTTAATGTTGATATCTAAGTTTGGTGGGAGGATCTGAAGATGTCTTTCACCATTAAAATGGTCTGACTATCATGCCTAATCATATTTTCCATTTTTCTTCTCCCAAGCATGCAAGGAGCCAGATTTGATAGATTAGGGGTGGAAGTGGTTGGAAAATTGAAGCAAGAGTGATCTACCAGAGGAGAGAGTTGAATGTGGGAGGTATTCGATGAAATCTACCCCCTCGAGCACCTGATGACTTTGTGCATATCTGATTTTGAGAATTGTGATCATGATCATGGCAAGAACTGGTAGCACTCAAGGTCTAGATTTTGGAGGGAAAAGGGTCCCTATTAGTAAATTTTATAAATGGCATGAATTTTTTGTGTAAAAGGGATGGAGGTTAGAGGTTGGAGTGTTAAAGGTCGAAGAGAATTCCCAAGAGAAAATTTGATAGAACCTATCTTTTGAGAATCTCAGTATATCTCTTTTGCATTAAGTTTTATCGTGTCAAGGTAGTTGCAAGTGTACATCCATTGACAAGATTTGAGATTGTTCTAGAAACTTTCCCCTACTAATAAACTTAATCAAACTCGAGTTATTCTATGTGGATATTATGCAAAATGTGTTTGTTTTCACTTCTCGATGTCTCTGAAATAGTTCTCCTTATTTCCTGTTGCAATCTTGTGTCAAAATCTATCTTAATCACACAAATCTCAATCCTTGTGACAATTTAGTGGTATCTACAATCTCATTTCTCAGGAGAGATTTCACCTGGGAGTGAAATAAACAATTTAAAATCACTTTTCTTTCATTTGTTGACAGAGATTATTTGTAAGCCTCTGGGTGTACCTTAGGCATGATTAATCTTAGATCTTGATGCTTTATTAAGTCTTCTAACTTGATCCTTCATGTTAAAATCTCATATATTGTGTGAAAAGTGCAAATTTGGGCTTCCATTTGAGCACATATTCTGTTAAAGGGACATTCTAGCTATTCTAAGTATTTTGTTGTTTAGAATTTCCATTTTGTGAGAACTCTCAAAGATTTGGTATAATCAACTTTATCCTACTTCACCTCTACCAAAAGTTATGTAAAAATAATTAATCCTACCCATACTACCCTTGTTTTCATGTGTGTATACAAATGCATATTTTTACTACTAAAACATGCGAAGCAATCAAGGTCCCAAATGTCTTTAATATCCTGAACCTTGCCTAGAGAGTATCTCCACTATCTTGAGTGACAACTCGTGAGAGTTATATTTTATTGCATTGATCATATTCTCTCCAAGGTCTCTTTAAACAACTCCATCATGAAGGATATCTCCATCTCCTCCATAAATAATAGGCTATAAAAGGGTTCTCTTACCTGGTTGAAAGGCACAACCTAAAATAGTGAGGATAGATCAAATCCTCTTGAAGGTGCTATCCATTTCTCCACACCTGAGTGACAAAGGGCTAGTTAGATCTCATCCCCAACTACAAAATGACTCATCATGATCTAATTTGTCCCTAGGCTTTCTATCAAACCAGTGATGTTGCGTAAACTTTGAAGGAGAATCAATTTGGGTACCAACACTAGAGTGGTGCCATTGTCGGGGAGATTGTGATTGCAGTTGCATATTCAGACCCTAGTAAAACACTTCTTGTATGTTCCAAGTGTTGTGTGCCATTCTTTTAGTTTCTACATCTAGTGCACTAGCTTTCATTGATAAATTTGGGTAAGGAAAGGTCAGAGTCTCTCCATTTCCAGTTTCTAGTGTTAACAAATATTTGACAAATCATATTTAGTGCATCTGCACAACTAAGGTGGAAATACTTAGTGGCGACTCCCTGTTGATCTAATTATTGAGAGGCACCGGTGTCTTAAACTCTATCAAAGTCAAATTTGTTACTAATATTTGCAAACCTGGAAGGAAGAAGATCTTTCTTTACCAGGGATCCTGCTAGGATATTATTTCCAGAGCTAGGAAAAGCAAAATCAGAAGGAAGAAAATCCTGGAGTGTTCTTGGGGATCAATAGACAAGAAAGGGGATCTCCATTGATGAAAGTGACCATCCTATTATTGAAGACTACATTTCAAGTGACTCATAGTTAGGTAGCCTCTTTGTGGAATTGAATTCTCCAGCTGGAGAGGGGCCCTCATTTGATTTTGAAAGGTTTGTTTCACACTCGGTTCTTATCTTTTTGAGGTTGATAGGGATTTCTAAGAAGCAAGACCTTTGGGGATACCCATTTTGAAATTTATACCCCGTGTTTCAAATACCTTCTACCCCTCATCAATTTGTCACCCCCGGGTCACCTCCTCAAAACAATATGGCCTTACCCCCTCCCAGACCCCCTTTTGTTGTAAACACCTTTGGGCCTATCAATTTTGTGGGAATGGTTGGATATCCAAATGCAGTGCCTCAAGATGTAAGGAGCAGAATGCCAAAGTTCCAAGGAAACAATGCTATTACTTGGTGATCAACATCTAAAGCTTTTTATCAATATGATGGAGGATTTTGAGATTAAACATGAGGATGTATATATCAAATTTTTCATCCATACATTAGAGGAAGATGTCGGGGACTTGTATAAAGCATTACCGGATAACTCTATTGATTCTTAGACCGAGATGAGAAATGCATTTAAATTTCAGTATGGTGATAGAACGGACCCAGGTTTCTTTTGACAAAATTTGAAAACATAAAAAATAACCCTAATGAGTCAAGACATGATTTAAACACAAGGTTTAATAATACCTTGAGGAGATTTCCTATTAGGATAAGGCCTTGTGATTAGTCATGTTTAATTAAATATACTTGATGCATTTGATAAAAAGGTCTGCATATTACTTAAGAGACAATAACCCCACAAATTTGAGGTAGGCCTTCACTATGGCCTGTAAATTGAAAACAATATCAAAGCAATTGGAAAGCCTCCAAAGAGAGAGGTGTAAAGTTGGTTAACCCGAAAAACCCCAAACAAGAAAGGCTGCTGAGACTTGGAAGAGATTGTAATGACTTTGGCGAGGGTACAAAGAAATTTCTCACAAACTAGCCCAGGATGAGAAAGGAATTGGGCAAATCTCACAAGTTCAACACAAGTAGAAAGGCCAAGATAGGTTCACAAACCACCAGAGATTTGATGATAGAGGAAAGGGACCTGTTGGATTTGGAAATAGATAGTCTCAAGCCGAGGATAACAGAGCAGCGATACTAGATCCTTTGGCTGCCAAAGTTGCTATTATGGAGGAGATAGATGTCATTGATTGGCGTGATAGATGTTTCATGCCCCATGCTCCTTTGAAGAAGATCAACAAGAAGAATAAGTTGATGATGATAATGATGATGATGTCTTCATGATGGGTTGTTCCACAAGCTCACAACAAGCAACAACTTTGACTGAGGTGATAAGTGCCCGGACTACTGCCACTTTTTGGGACTGCATTCATAGGGTACTTATTTTTCCTCCCTCTCATGCTTTAGAAGTAGATATTGTACAATCTTTTAAATTTCCCAATAATGACTTGATACTTAAGGGCTTTAATGAGAAAGAAGTATGATGGAGGAATCTCATCCGAGGAAGATAGACACTTGTTGATGAATGTTGTTGTGACTCAAGAGAAGGAAAATAATACAAGAAGTAAGGTTTTCAAAGGGGCGGGGCCTCGGGAGAAGCTAAAATCTCCCTTACTTTCAAACATTCCTAAAGAGGCCCCTAAGAAAGATGCACTGCTAAGAGCCCTACATTTCCAAACAAAAATCATACCCCCCCCATGCCCAATCTATTAAAAATCATGTACCACCTAATGAGTGTATTAACCCTCCTTCCAACACTACCTTGCCAAGGAATGCCCCATATGATATTGCCCAAGTCTTAAGTCAAATCAAAGTCTCTGTTCCAATTATTGAGTTTCTTAGGATTCCTAAGCACAAAAAGAGAGCATTTGAATACTTGGGGTTGAAAGAAGAGAAGATTTCCCTAGGCAGAAACATAAACATTATGGAGACCCCTCCAGTCATTGGAGAACCAGAAGCACCACCAAGCATTAGAAGAACTAGATGAACCACCTGAGGTCTATTTGGGGACATCCTTGGTGGACTCTCAGATGAATGTGGATCCATTCTTCACCACTCTAATTATTAAAGACAGACTTGCATAACTGCATGTTTGACTCAAGGGCATCATGTAATGCCATGCCTTTGGAAGTCATGAATGAGCTAAACATCAAAGTGACAACATCCTATGGGAAGTGCACTACTATGGATTCTAGAGAGGTGCCAGTGGTGGGATGTGTGAAGGGTCTAGTGGTACAACTTGCAGCCTACATAGGCAGAAATTTAAAGCTTGATGTAGTTATTGTTGACTGCCCAGCCAAGTGGGGTATGTTGTTATCTAGTGGCTGTTAGTGTTGGTGGGAGTGTCCAAATGGACATGTCCTATGCTACCATTCCAATTGAGGTAATCCTTGTCAAGTTGTATGGGGAAAAGAAGATGATGCATCTTATTGAGGATCCCAACAATGCATCCTATGAGGTATTGTACACAAGTGTTGATGCAGATAACTTTGTAGGATTTACTAATGGAAAGGAGCACAAGATTGAAGAATGCAGATGCCTTGAGAAAACAGGCTCTCCTTGGACTCTGTTGTTCGATGGAGCTTGCTCCAGGTTTGGGAATGGTGCTGGTGTTTTTCTACTTTCTCCTGGTCAGGAAAAATGTGTTTTCTCTTTCAAGCTCAACTTTGAGTGCACCAAAAACATTGTTGAGTATGAGGAATTGTTATTAGGTTTAAGAATTTCTTGGAAATATGGTTTCAAGGACATCATTGTCAAAGGAGACTCAAAATTAATAGTACAATAAGTCGAAAAACTATATGCCACAAAGAATCAACAAATGAAGAAGTACAAGCATGCAGTTTGGGATTTCATTGTGATTTTTGATTCATTCAACATCATGCATCATGATAGGAAGTTTAATGACTTGGAAGACAAGCTTGCAGTGTTGGGTCCCGGTTTACGATTGCACAATGTCCCCATATTGTGAATATGAGGTTGAGGTATTGAAAAGACCTTCTGTCCCTGACAACATTAAACATTGATAGATATTTGATGATGATGCTCAAATCAAAAGATTTCTACAGAATAAAGGAGATTTTGTTGATCAATGCATTGATTTGGAGTCAATGATATGTATAATGTAAGGAAAATAAACCTTTTTGGCAAGGGCATCATCCAGCTAAAAGACCAATACCATTCCTAGAGGGCTCGTTGCTCTTGAGTCTAATTTTGATAATGTTGATCACATTGTTAACGATGCATAGCAGCCTTAAGAGATATTGAGGAGCATGACCTTGGCACAAAGGAGAAGCCAAGGAAAATTTGGTTAGGTAGTAATCTCAGCAAGGAGGAGAAGCAGTCCTACATCCAATTATTGAAAAATACCAAGATTGCATGGCTTGGACCTATTCTAAACTTAAAGCATACAAAGAGGACCTATTTCAACATGAGATCCCTTGGAGTCTAATGCAAATTGTTCAAGAAGAAATAGAGGCCCATCAATCCACTCTTATCCCTCAAGATGCAAGAAGAATTGAAGAAGCTAAGAGATGGAGGGATTATCCATCCCACAAGGTATTCCTCTTGGGTTGCCAACCTAGTACCAATCATAAAAGAAAAATGGTGACATCAGGTTATGTGTGGACTTTAGGAATCTTAATAGAGCATCAATGAAGGATAATTATCCTTTACCAAATATGGAGAACATGTTGTAGTTAGTGATTGGTTTTGAGTTGCTTTCCACCTTGGATGGTTTCTTTGGTTATAACCAAGTTGTGGTGAAGGAATCAGAAAGGATCAAGACAACCTTTACTACTCCTTGGGGGACCTATGTCTATGTTAGGATGCCCTTTGGTCTGATGAATGTTGGAGCCACCTTTCAAAGAGAAATGGATGTTGCTTTTGTTGGTTACATCAACAAGTTTATTGCAGTTTATCAAGATGATGTAACTGTATTTTCTAGGAAGAGAAGTGATCACCTACTACACTTAGAGAAGATGTTGATAAGATGTAGAGAATATGGCATCTCACTCAATCCAAAGAAATGCCATTTTGGAGTGTAGAAGGAAAATTTTCTTGGTCACATAGTGTCACAAGAAGGGGTGATGATTGATCCAGAAAGGGTAGAGGCCATCAGCAAAGTCCCAATTCTAAGGACCAAGAAAGGGATTCAGTCTTTCTTTGGGCGAGATAAACTTCATCGAGAAGTTCATATCAAACTTTGCTGAATTGACCATTCTAATCACTTCCATGCTCAAGAAATACTAGGTCATCAAATGGGAGGAGGCCGTCATCCAAGATTTCAATGGGATTAAGGAGGCACTAAAGCATGCACCTGTTCTGGTAGCTCTAGATTATAAGAATCCTTTCCAACTGTTCTCCTTTGCTTCAGAGAACACTATTGCTTCTTTCCTACTACAAAAGGATGATGAAGGGGCTGAGAGGCCTATTTCTTTTTTCAGTAAGGCCTTGCAGGGGGCTGAGCTGAAGTACACTATCATGGAAAAGAAGGCATTTGCCTTGGTAAAAGCAACAAAGGTTTTCAGGCCTTATATTCTAAATTCTAAAATTGTTGCTTATGTTCCCCACACCATGGTCAAGGACATCTTATCAGAGATGGAAGTCTCAAGAAAGAGGTGCAGGTGGGTGAACAAGTTGCAAGAATATGATATGGACATCCAAACCACAAAGCTGGTGAGAGGTTTGGGCTTGGCCAAGCTTATGGCTAAGATAAACTTGCAAACCATTGAGGTAAATGAGGTAGAAGAAATTAGGGTAGATGTTTTTCAAACATTGATTAATTATGAGTGGTACAAAGATGTAATTTTTTATCTCAGACATTTGAACTGCCTTGAGAATTTAAGTAAGAACTAGAAAAGAGCCCTTAAGTTGGCTTCCCAAAATATGTCATCACTGATTATGGGTTACCTTGGAAGAATCTAGAGGGAGTCCTCTTAAGGTGCATTAATGAAGAAGAAGCCCCCAAGATAATTGTTGATCTCCATGGAGGAGTTTGTGGGGGCATTTTTCTACAAGAGTCATAGCACACAAGATTCTGAGAGCTGGTTATTGGTGGCCAACTCTCTTCGAGGATATAACCTTGTTGGTTAGAAGATGTGAGAGTTGTCAGTGCTTCTCTGAAGACTAAAAGCTTCAAGCTCCCTTCCTTTGCATCCTGTATCAATTGAAGCTCCATTCAAGCAATGGGGAATGGATTTCATTGGTGAGATTTTAGACCCTTCAAGTTCTGGCCATAAGTGGATTCTTGTAGTAACTGATTATTTTACTAAATGGGTGGAAGAAATCCCCACCAAGAAGGAAACACACCAAGTTGTCATGGATTTTCTGTTGAACCATATCATCTGCGGGTTTGGGGTGCCAATCAAGATTGTTGTTGACAATGCCATGAGCTTTAGAGCTAATCCCTTGGTGGCAATGTGCAAGAAGTAGACAAGCTGAGTCCAAGAATAACAAAAATTTGTGAAGATCATCAAAAGAACACTAGAGCAGTAACAAGAGAAAGTGGGGTGAATAGGTTGAAGTTTACTATTTGGGCGATAGGATCACTATTAAGAGGGTCACTGAAAGATTCCATTTGAGTTGGTATATGGAACTCGAGCCCCTGCCCCATGCATATGTAATTATCTTCATATAAGTTTATGCAATAGATGGAAGATCAAGAGGTAGGTCCTTATGATGCTCGCATTTATCGATTGTTGAGCTTGATGAAGAGAGGAGGAATCCCACCGAGGCATGTAAAGTTGAGAGAAATTGAAGAAGTTATTTGAAAAGAAGTTCATTCCCAGCTTTCAATGTTGGAGATCTTGTGTTGTTATGGGATAGCAGACATGAGGATAAGGGTAAGCATGGCAAGTTTGATTCATTTTGGATGGGCCCTTATTCCATAGATATCAGGATTGGTGAGCATGCCTTCTTCCTCAAGGATTTGGATGGTGAATTTCTCGAGCTTCCTATTAATGGCAAGCATTTGAAGCATTTCTTGGATTGATGCCTCTGGATCAAGAAAAACTTTTGTACAGTGTATAGTTTGTTTTTGTTCCCTATTTTTTGTGTTTTTTCTCATCCTAGTCCTCGGTGACCTGTTTTTGTTGGTTTCTCTATTTCTTTTTGAAGATGGCTCTATTTATTTGCTCTGCAAGATGACTCTATTGCCCAATGGTTATTCTTGGCACTTGGTCTACCTTTGTTCTTGTGGCACTCATAGGGAGTGCCCATCCCCAAGTCGAGCTTGTGCTCAAAATAATCTCGCCCCAATTTTCCTTTGAAAATTCTATCAATTTACGGCCTTTGTCACTTTCTTTTTCCCGTGTTGTGCCTAGTTAATCTTTATTGCCATTTTTAATTTGTTCCTAGGTCGTAGATCACTTATGGGTCCATGGTTTGCTCCTTGTTTCTTTGTTCCTCTAGAAAAGGTCTATAATTTGGGTCTCCCGTTCTCTGTTCATCCAAAACTCGGGTTCTCTCAAATTTTTCGGTCTCCATAGTCGAGGATTTGTCTTCCTTGTCATTTCTGCCCTAAATACTTGAAGAAAATGAATGGATGTATCTCTGAGAAACATATTTGAGCCTTGTAAATGTTTCTAAATTCTATGTCCTTGAAGAAATTTTCATTTTCTGGCTCAATGATCATTTTTCTATATTTTATGGTTTGACAAGCATTTTCTCCCAGTCAAATTTACATCCTTACATCGATAGGGTACATGGCTTATTTTGGTTGGTCAAGGGGATGGTAGGTGAATGCTTTAAATTATCAATTTTTTCCTTTTTTGGTGAAAAGGAAAATTTGGTCCCGTGGCTCCACTCAATTCTTATTGGTTCTTTTGGTGCTTACGTGGCTTCTTCTGATTGGATGGGGCGCAGTGGGTCTATTTTTGAACTTGTTCTTTTTGGCTACTTTTTCATAAAGTTTGGACTCGTCCCGCGCCCCGTCGGTCAGATCTGATTGGAGTTAATTTAGGAGGGAGGGGAAATAATCGACTTTGACCCTGCAGGAGGACACATGGCAAGTTCGCGCTCATTCATGGTTTCTACTTTGGGGACCATTTTGAAATAGCACCATGGAGACATGTGGAGGCTTCCATCAATTATTCCCATACTTAGTATTTTTTCAAAGGGTTTGGGACACGTGGAGGAACCACGCATGTTTAGGGGCCAGCCCTTGAGTTTCATTTTAAAGAAGCGCCAAGATGACATGTGGAGGTCTCCGCTCACTTTGCATGTTATTTAGATTTTTCAATGACCAAAGGAGACTCCTCGGGCATGACATGTGGCGTTTTCTGCTAAGCTTCAAGCATTCAGAAAAACTTTTTCGAAACAAGACACGTGGCAAGCCCGCGCTCATTCAAGGTATCAAATTTTTGGGACCATCTCAAGGTGTGCCATGATGACATGGCAGTTTGAAAATTCAAAGGGATGAGGAGCGGACCATCGGAGGTAATTTGGATTTTTACCTCTTGTCCTCAAAAGGATTAATGTCTCAAAATGGCCCGCAAGCCCGATGAGGGAAATAGTAAATATTTTGCCCCGGTCAATGGCGGAAGGGCGGGGCTGTGGGGAAAACTTGGAAAATTTTCCTTTTTCCAAAAAGAGGATCAAATGGCAGAATTGGGCCGAGGTTTTGTTGGGGCCCACCTTAAGACACGTGTTAGGCTCATTTCTCAAGGGTGGAAGTGCAAAGAAAAATGAAATTTTTTTCCATTTTTCCAAAAGGTTGTAAAAAGTCAAAGGAAGCCCCTAGGTCTATTTTAAATCTTGAATCTTCCACATGGATGGCCCAAATTCAAAGTAAATATCAACGGTAGTTGAGAGTTGAAATCTGAATTTTCCCCCATTTCTCTAAAACACATCTAGGAGTGTGAGTCTCCATGATTTCTTGGTCTTTTCTACACGTCTAGCAGAGGGGGAAGTTAATGTTGATATCTGAGTTTGGTGGGAGGATCGAAGATGTCTTTCGCCATTAAAATGGTCTGACTATTGTGCCCGATCAGATTTTCCATTTTTCTTCTCCCGAGCACACAAGGAGCCAAATTTGACAGATTAGGGGTAGAAGTGGTTGGAAAATTGAAGGAAGAGTGATCTACTAGAGGAAAGAGTTGAATGCGGGAGGTATTTGATGAAATCTACCCCCTCGAGCACCTGATGACTTTGTGTAGATATGATTCTGAGAATCGTGATCGTGATCATAGCAAAGCACTAGTAGCACTCAAGGTCTAGATGTTTGAAGGGAAAAGGGTCCCTGTTGTAAATGTTATAAATGGCACGAATTTTTCATGTAAAAGGGTTGGAGGTTAGAGGTTGGAGTGTTAAAGGTCAAAGAGAATTCCCAAGAAGAAAATTTGACAAAGCATGTCTTTTGAGAAGCCATCTAAGAAGCTTGTATATCTCTTTTGTATTAAGTTTGATCGTGTCAAGGTGGTTGCAAATGTACAACTATTGACAATCTCTGATATTGTTCTAGAAAATTTCTCCTACTGATAAACTTAATCAAACTTGAGTTATTATGTGGATCTTATGAAAAATGTGTTTGTTTTCACCTCTGAATGTCCACAATAGTTCTTCTTTTTTCCTTGTTGCAATCTTGTGTCAAAATCTATATTAATCACATAGATCTCAATCCTTGTGATAGTTTAGTTATATCTGCAATCTCATTTCTCAGGAGAGCTTTCTCCTGGGAGTGAAATAAATGATTTAAAATCACTTTTCTTTCATTTTTTGACAAAGATTGTTTGTAAGCCTCTGGGTGTACCTCAAGCATGATTAATCTTAGATCTTGATGCTTTATTGAGTCTTCTAACTTGAGCCTTCATGTTAAAATCTCATAGATTGTGTGAAAAAGTGAAAATTTGGGATTCCATTTGAGCACATATTCTAGTTAAAGGGACATTCTAGCTATTCTAAAGTATTTTTTTGTTTATACTTTCCATTTTGTGAGAACTCTCAAAGATTTGGTATAATCAACTTTATCCTGCTTCACCTCCTACCAAAATTTATTTAAAAATAACTAATCCTACACATATTACCCATGTTTGTCATGTGTGTATACAAATGCATAATTTTTACTACCAAAACATGGAGAAGAAATCAGGGTCCCAAATTTATTTAATAGCCTAAACCTTATTGTTGTCGTGCAAATGTGCAACAGGGAAATTGGAAATTTCCAAGCATGACAACTATACCCCTATGCCAAAATTTTCATGTTTTATCATTCCTAGGCAACCCCAGCTCTGTCTAGTTAGTCCAAATTACCTCCCAACCAATGTTATATCATCCCCTAGGTGATTTAGGAAATTCCATTCATTCCCCTAGGTGATTTTAGGACTTCATTGAAAATGCAAATTTTGGGGAGTCACGGGAAGGGTTGTCATTTATCCTTCCCAAAACTCGATTGACCCCTGGAGGAGAACGGAGGGGAAAAATTCAACATGAAAGTGAATGGAATACCTTATGACATAAAGAAGTGATTTTTAAAGGTTTAGAGAATTTTTCAAGACTTGGAGCAGTCTGAGTGAAAAACAAGGTTCACAAGCCTAGACAGTACACAAGCCTAAAACAGCCATTGGGCTTTAGAAGAAGATTCTGAGAGCTCCAAATGGATTTTGAAGTAAAAAAACATATTCAGAAATATTATTCCAATACCTACATGATGGTGAAATAATAATTTTCACAACACCGTGGCACATATGATTGGAAGGCAGTTTTTCTCAGGCACAAGTGGTGTCCCAAATTAAAACTCAGATTTTGTAGAGAACATATGGTCAATTAAGAAATGATACCCACATAATTGGATTCAAAATTCCATTTCCATTTATAATCATATAACATTTCACCAATAAATTCCACCGGAGCTCAAGTTATCTGCATTCCAAGTTACCCTCTCAAAGGCAGTTTAGGACTTAGTCATTTTTTCGAGAGGACACATGTCAACACCAAGAGCCTGGTGGGATTTCATGTCCCCGACATCCCTAAGGTCATGTAAATCAACCCTTGTAAAAATTATCCCAGCCCTCATGTGACCCTTGGGACCCTCATATGACCTCTAGACTCGACAGATCAACCCCCAGGTGCTTATTTGGAGCATGCCTTCCCTGTCGTCGGATCGGGCGCCACGTGTCAGCTCCAGGACCACCGTGGAATTTTATGTCCCTTGTGAACCTGAGGTGGGGGACATCAGACCTTGGAAAATTTTCCCATCCCCCATAGGGAGTCTTCTGACACCCATGTGACCTCCTTTCAGCTCCCAGTGCTTCAATGTAACTTTCTCCCTCTTCATTTCCTGTCGTTGGATCAAACGCCATGTGTCATGCTCTTGACCACCATGGAATTTGATGTCCCTCATGTCCCTAAGGTCAGGGACATCAAACATGGAAAAATTTTCCCTAACCCTAATATTGCATATCTTTTAAAAAAGTTTCCAAGTGCCACTTTCTTCACTTCTAACTTCTAATAGTTTTTGTGCACTCCATTCCTCCATTCTTCCTCTGCAACATTCTACCATCACCCCACCATTGAAAATGCTCATACCAGCTCAACCAAAACACTGAAAAAATCTCCCCATGGTGATTTTCAGGTCTCAAAAGGATCTTTCATCAAAACAAGAAGGAGAAACGAAGAGCAAGAAGAAGAAAATGGTGAAAATCTCCATAACCTAAAAACAAAGATCTGAAGAAATATTGCAAGCCAGTGCATGAATCAAAGAACCATTTACTGCTATTCATTCCTCTATCCAAGACCATCAAAAAGACACCTTCAAACTCCCCCTCATGCGACAGAGCATCCACAATGAAGAAATCTCGTTTCCGGCTCAACGAAGAAAGAAGTGGGATTTCCCATCAAACCAGTTGCCAGATTGAAGTAAGATCACACGTGAAGCATCGGAAGAAAAAAACCCACATCAAAAATATAAATTTATTTGTAAACGGAGGAGAAAACCAGACCTGTAATTTTCAGGTCCATTAATGGTTGTCGTACCCAGAGGCACTGCCAGGTCTGAAAACTAAAACTTTAAAATCTCCTGGACTATTAAGCGGGCAGATCTGAAATTGTAGAGGAGGGATATTGGTAAAAACCCATATCAAAAAAACTTCATTCCACATCAATCTGACTCCCAGAGGCCAACTTTCTAAAAATAGCAGGTCTACTACATAGGAACTGCTATTTTGGGAAAGTTAGCAACAAAAGAACCTGCAGAGGAGATGAAGACATTGGAGGTAAACTACAACTGAAAATTCACTAGAATAGACATTTTTGGCACTTACTAAAAATAGTAAGTGGGCCCTTGAGCACCTACTAAAAATAGAAATTTGATCCAGAAGAAATGAGGAACACAGGGAGAAAGAGGAAAACTAAGCCGCAACATCCAGTTGAAGATCGAGGAATTGCTTTTCCACACTTACTAAAAATAGTAAGTTGTTTTTTCGAAGGGAGATATGAAGATGAAATGGACGGGTCAGAAGCCAACACAACCCTTTTCCTGCGAGTATGATGTGGAAGACAGTGATGTCTTGTACATGGACCTAAACGACCTTAAAATTCAAAATTCAAAAGAGAAAATTTCTGGAATTTGAATAGCTACATGAGCCACATGTCTACAAACCATGGCTATTCCAGGAAATCCTCCTTGTTGAAAGACCTGAATTACTCTTCCACATCCAAGAAGATATCACTTCTGATTTGAGAGAAGCTATTTGGCATAACAAACAAAGTGTCAACCACTACTTCATTGCCACGAGAATCCTCGACCTTGAAGAAGAACATGTTCTGCTGAATTGGAGAGGCAAAGACAAATTCCAGCACCACAAAGGCGAGCATAGATTTCCAAGCTAGCGGATAGAAGGTACACCCAACAACAGAGGCAAGGAGGACAAACCGACCCCATTTTCAAAGAACTTCAAAGAAGACAAGAGCTGCTCGAATTCAGGGACCTCCCCTTCATCAAACAACCGGTCATGTTGGGAGCCTAAGTGTTGCCAATCCTTTGGACGGTGAGTTTCCATACATCAACGAGAACCTCAAATATTTTCACTGACGTAGAAACTAAAGAAGAAGTTAGAGAAAGAGAAGAAAGAGTGGAAGAGGAAGTAAGAGCTCAAATCAAAGAAATCGAAAGACTTCAAGCCAAGGCAGATGAAAGAGCAGCAGCAGAAACCGCAAGTGAACAAGGAGTATATGACTCATGATCTAATATTCGAGCCACTTCAAGAGGTCCCACATGTTGTTGACTCCAACACTCCTCTCATTCAGGATTTTCCTCCTCCATCAGAATAAATAATGGTTGATGCACCCATCATTGAGCCTGAAACCGACGAGATGTTTCCGTGGATGTGGGAAATGATCATCCTCGACACTCGCACGGTGTAACAAGTAGTAGCTCCCAATATATCAGCAATTGTCGCATTGGCTAAAGAAAAATATCAAGAAAGATCGCGCAGACAACATCACAATTCTACAGTGAGGAGATAGGTAATCAGTATATTGAAGTAGCTTGGCCAAAAGTAATCAAGCTAGTGGATGAGATGACACCAACTGACTATGAGATGAGCACGATCCAATTGGGACCAGCTACTCATGAGGGATATTTGCACATATTCCAACAATTCTACTCACATTATGGCAAGGAATAAATAATACAAAGAAAAGATCAAGGGACTAGAGGAGCAAGTGCGAACTCTTTCATCTTATGTGCAACACTTGGTGGAACCAAGCACTATAACACTTCCTATTGAGAAAGTGGTTCCCCTTAACAGCTTCGATCTAGAATCCATCAAAAGAACACATGATTTCACGATGCAGGGCTGAGCAAATAAAGAATGGATTGATTCAATCTCTAAAAAGGGAAGTTAGCACTTCAAGAGGTAGTCAAGCTCTTTGCATACATGTGTGCCACCGCCAATAGAACATGAGCACTCAAAAAGATGTGGGGAAAGAAAGAGATTACTGGAGAACCTCTGGGACTAGTAGTGAGTGAGATGAGCAACACCCATTGTCAGGAATTGATCGATAAGAAGGTTTTTGGAACTCCTGTAGAAGACTTGACACATGTATGGGTGAGGGCCCTGGATCAGATTTGAAGCAATCAATCGGGCCTTCACAGAGCTAGAGGAGAAAGAAGAACAAACATACAAGCTACAGGATAGCATAAATCGGAAAGTTCAAAAACTTGGAGTACCCACAATGAGCGAACACTCAACTGCTGATGAGTTGATCGGCCCTTTCGAATAATACATCAAGAAAGGGGTGGGAAACCCATTGTCCTTCACTAAGGATACCCTCAACTTCTTCTCAGAAATCTGAGCCTCCATTGCACTTATCGCAGAAAAGCATTCATCATGGTTTCGGGAAGTGCAAGGATGTCAACAACAGTGTGACCAATGGATGGACTAAAACCTTGAGCTGCATTCGTATCCCTCATGCCGACAAAGTAGAACCAGCGGTGACTTGTTTCAACTAGGAGTTTGGAAAGACAGAAGCCTTCTCAGGATCACAAAGTGGAGAGCATTCAGAGAATGGAGCTAAGTCCACCATAGCAGCTCATCCTTCAACATAATCCTTCTTCTTCTTCCTCTTCTTTCTCTTTCTTTTCTCTTCTCATACAACACCCTCTCTCCTCAATGTTATATTTTTATGTTGAGAGTTGCACTTTTTGATATGACTTAAGTGACTTCAGAAATGTAATGTAAATTTAAGTCACCTTGCTATTATAAAAGGGACTTAAGTATTTAAAAAGGAATATGAATAGTCTTAAGTCACATTAAGGTATTCAAAAAGTCACCAGGAAGATGAAAAGTTTTCCTCCTCTTCTATAAATTGTAACAAGCTCCTCATTTGAAGGTCTTCTGAAAATTCTTCTAAATTTTTACTTCTTAGATGTTGGAGTTGTTTTTTGTGAATTCATGAGAGAGTTATCCTTGTGAAGAGAGCAAGAGATAGCAAGTTTCTTCCATTTCTCCTATTACAAAATTTCTTCTACTTCTCACACTATGTGCAAATTCTTCTTGACCTTCAATAAAGGAAGAAGGAATTTTAGCCTCTTTGATTGAGGAGTTTGTTTGTAATTTGTGCCCATTATGATTTATTTGGTCTTGTAGCTATTACGGAGATTTTTTTTTATATTCAAGTGCATGTAATGAAACTTCTAGCTAGTGTATGCAAGTCTTTGATTTTCTACTCGTAGCATTAGTTTTTCTCTTTTCCAATTCTCCCATTCCCTTTCCCACCTTCCTAGAAAATTCATCTCTTGCAGGTATATGCAAACAATTGCTGCGAGGTCGGTGGAGTGCCCATGTTGGATCCCCGACTGAAAATCCACCAGGATAAAACTTAAATTTCACTCACACATGCACATACGGAAGCTGCACCAGTTAAGTAGAGGGACTTAGACTCCCAGAGCGTTGGCAAGATAATCACCAATTTGTCCCCGACAAATTTTCTCACCAACACTTACCTAGAGATTATCTCCACTATCTTGAGTGACAACTCATGAGAGTTAGATTTTGTTGCATTGATCATATTCTCTCCAAGGTCTCTTTAAACAACTCCATCGGGAAGGATATCTCCATCTCCTCCATAAATAACAGGCTATAAAAGGGTTCACTTACCCTAGTTGAAAGGCACAACCTGAAATAGTGAGGATAGCTCAAATCCTCTTGAAGATGCTATCCATTTCTCCACACCTGAGTGACAAAGGGCCAGTTAGATCTCATCCCTAGCTACAAAATGACTCATCATGATCTAATTTGTCCCTAGGCTTCCTGTCAAACCAGTGATGTTGCTCAGAATTTGAAGGAGAATCAATTTGGGTACCAACAATAATGATGCATCACTAAAGGGTCTAGGAGAAGTTCTTATGTAGAAGCATCGATTTATTTCCTTTGATTCAAGTATGCTCAAAGATTACAAGCTTAACTATCCTACTCATGACTTAGAGCTTGCAGTAGTTGTTAATGCTCTTGTGTGTTGGCATCATTTCCTTTTAGGTAGACCTTTAATTTTGAGGACAAATCATCGTAGCTTGCATCATATCTTCTCATAGCAGAACCTCAATGATCACCAGTGGCGTTGGATGGAGTTCCTATGTGAGTACGACATGGAGGTGCAGTATATCAAAGGAAAGGAAAATGTCATGTACTTACATCATTAGTAGACACATGTACTTGCATCAACTTAAGAGGAAGGATTCTTCATCATCTTCTAGAGGATAGGTTTTATGAGGGTGTTAAAAATATGTTAGATTCATAGGGTTCATTAGAGGGAAGATATTTGGGGTGCATTTTAGAGACAAATGGTTTACGTCAATTCCATAGGTGCATCTATGTGCCTAAGTCTAGTGATCTGCATAGCTTCATCCTTACATAGGCTCATCAAGCCCCATATGCAACACATCCAGGAGTGAAGAAAATGCATGCTGATCTAAGAGAGTTATATTATTGGCCTGGTCTTCAATGGGACAGCATATTTTTTTGCATGTTGCCTTGAGTACCAGAGGGTCAAGGCAGAGCATTCTTATCCCGTAGGACTATTGCATCCTCATGATATTCTCGAGTGGAAATGGGATGTGATATCCATATATTTCATAGTAGGACTCACTATGTCTTCTTATCATCATGATGCCATTATGGTCACTGTGGATAATTTGACCAAGGTTGTGCATTTTTGCCAACCAAGGTCACCTATAATGCACAAGCCATCGCCAAAGTATTTATGGAGGACATTGATAGGTTGCATGGGATTCCAAAAACCATCATCAATGACAGGGATACCATCTACACATCAGTTTTTTGGACTTCCTTTCAAACCGCTATGGGTACTCAGATTAATTTCATCTCAGTGTATCATCCAAAGATAGATAGATAGACAAAGAGGGTTAATTAGGTACTAGAGGACATGTTGAGGATGTATGTGATGGACCAGTAGAAGAAGTGGGAAGATTACCTACATTTAGTTGAGTTTTCCTACAACAATAGCTATCACAGTTCCATTGGTATGGCTCCCTACCAGGATTTGTATGGTTGACCTTGTAAGACACCTCTGAGTTGGGACAGGCTAGATGATAGGATTATTCTTAGACCAACTTACCTATAGGACTTAGAGCAGCATGTATGCTTATTAGACGTCATCTTGAGTAGGCTAGAGCATGCCAGAAGGCGTATGCAGACACCAAGAGGACTAATCATCACTTCTCAGTGGGTGACAAATTCTTCTTGAGAGTTCATCCACATAAGAGCCCAATCCGCTATGGAAAGGGTTCTAAGCTATCACCTTGTTTTGTGGGGCCTTTTGATATTTTAGAGGTCATTAGTCCAGTTTCCTATCGCCTAGCTTTTCCACCACACCTTGCATGGTCCCATGATTTTTTCATGTTTTTGTACTACGTAGATATGTACCTAATGTCTCTCATGTTTTGGATTGGTCAGCATTACATGTAGAGGACAGAGAATAGTGGAGAATGGAGCCCATACATATATTGGAGCACTCAAGGTTTACCCTTTGGGGAAAATACATGGACCAGGTTAGAGTGTAGTGGGACATATATGATGAGACAACAACTACCTGGGAGGATGCTACACCATTGAGGGCTAGATATCCCTATCTCTTTCAATGACTTCCAAGAGGAAGACTAATTTTAGGAAAGGGGATGTAGTGCCCACATTTTTATAGCCTCAGTTATCTATTGATTTATTTATTTGTAGACATGATTTGCCAGGATTATGCTATGTTATTTGACCTTCATGGACATGTATGGTGATTTTGGCGTGTAGCACCAATTTAGCTTTGATTAGCATGATGACACATTTCATTAGATGTTGAGGATACTAACATATTTGCTATGATATTTGGACCCAGTTGATATATGTTGGATACTTAGTTTAGTCACATGTCTTGATTTTATAGATTATTTGATTTATTGATGAGGACACATGATGGCATAGTGATATGACATTTATATGTATTGCAATGACTAACGTATGACGAATTGTGTGAGATTGTGCATGTTTCACATTTACGATTCCATGTTGATATTGTGATATCATTAATTTTTATGTTAGACTTGATCGTTTATAGAATAGATGGTTTACACTTGTATTGGATAGATGTGTTTAATGTGTGCATTAAATGTGCAGGTGATAGGTCTTAGGAGAATGTGGGTTTCAGGGTGGCTACACAAATTGTGCACAAGTAGCCCACGGGGCTAAGTCCTTAACATGTTAACTTTATGAGGCCTTAGTGTATGTTTATATTATTTGGGCAGCATGAGTGGCCCTCATTTGTAATGTAGTATGTCATGTAAAATTAATTTGTGTTTAGGTTGTGCTTTTTTGTTAAGTAAACTTGGTTTGGGGGCTTAATGGTCCCCACTTGCATTAAGTTTGGTATTTGGGTAATTGTGTATTAATTAGAGAGGATTAGGGTCACATGTGAACCCTTGGGTGGGCCCCACATCCTCTACACTTTTTCTCAAATATGTCAAATCCTAAATTGGTTTATTTATAGCATTTTAAATGACCCCTTTTAGTTTTGGGAGTTCACTTAGCATGAAAATAAGCCCTTGGACCCAACCTAATAGGTAGGGGGCTTAATTTCAAGGCATAAAGGGTGTTTCCCTCCCATTTTGCCTATCTTTTGTCACCATCCATGTAAGATGGATTGGTATGTGTGTTTTGTAAAAAATTACACAAACATTTTTATGTTCATTTTGGGCAATTTGAGATAAGAGTGTTTAAAGTTAATTTATCTTTTCTTATTTTTAGTTTAGTAATCTTTCACTTAGAGGGAAGAGAGGTCTGACACATGTCACCCCTTAATTGGTGAGGAAATTCGTTGGCTTCCCTTAAAATTCTCCATCATGGGGGAGAAACGGAACTTTTTGGGGCTTTTGCTTAGTGCTTGGAGATTTTGGAGCCAGAGTTTTCTTGGATAAGGAAGTTGGAAAAGATTAGAGTGTTGGAGAGATTTTGAGGTAGGATATTTGATCTCATTCTATGTTTTATGTCATGATACATATTAGCCTTGCTTATATTTGAAATGTTTGTTTTGTTTCATGTGTGTTGGTTGCTTGAGTATGTTTTATTTTCTCCATCTATCATATGGTTTGATATACTTTGGATTTTATGCAGGAAGGGAAAGGGATTTTCTCTCTCAAACCTCGTGGCTTGATGGGAAAGCCATGTAGTTTCTTTCCACTCCCCTCATATGGTTTGAGGTGGGGAAGGTGGTTCATATAGTTTCAATCCCCTTCCCAATTCTTCTAAAGGAAACCCAATGGTTTTGAAAATCCTCCCAAGAAGAATTTTTGTGAATGGGTGGAGCAATAAGGAGGATTGTTGATTTGGAGGAATAAGGAGGTTGTGAAGAATCTTGTTGTGTGCATCCTATGGTTGGACCACACTTTTGGAACCTTTGGATATCTCATCTTCTCTTCCCCATTTTGGAGGATGAATATGGTTTTCTCCTCCTTTCCTTGTTTGCAAAATGTTGTGTTTTTTTTTTTGTTTGACTTGTCTTGTATGTGAATATAATGTTGTTATGTCTCCCTATATCTTGTGAATAATTGTGGAAGCTAGCTCTCTCTCCCATGGGCTTGGGGAGGCTATCGTGTATTCCAACCTTTGGAAAGGCATGTAATGATGCCTATAGGTTGGGTAGTAAAATAAGATTTTTCTCCTTGTTTTGATTTCCTTGAAAGGAACTCAAAGTTGGAGCTCAAGTATGGAGTTGGTTGGAGTTCTTGATACCTTGGCTTCTCATTGTTTCTCCAAATTTTGTGAACACTACCATCATTGTAACACTATGAATATGACTATGTGAAGGGTTTTTTATTTTCTTGTAAAGTTTATGTTTTGTGACTTGGGATGGCTTGTAGACTAGTGTCTCATGTGTTGTGTAATCCTTCCTTTAATCTTGGAAAGGAGACTTGTAATGTGGTCTCTTGAGTAGTTTATGTATTTTGAAATATATTGCATATGTGAGCTTAAGCTCCTTGGAAATGAAACCTTGTAATAGATGATTCCTTTAATATGAAACCTTGTAATAGATATTAAAAATATATTATAAGTATGTTTAGAATATGTATCTGGTAGAAACTTATAAAAAAAAAAACAAATAAGGGAACAATAATGATATTATCCAAAAACTCCATGAAAGTAAACTTCCAAGCTCCTCCTCAACCTGTACATGCAAATGACAAAACAAAACAAAATGAGAAGAGAAATATAAAAGAAAAGAAAAACATAAAGATGTTTAGGGCAACTTTAGGGAAATATTCAAATCAAGGGCCAAGATTAGATCTATCCTAGGGCTCACATTAAATCCTACACACTTTAAGTCATAGATATTTTTATGGGAATGAGAAATAAATTTAAAAGGGGGTGTGTGGGAAAACTAATTAAAAAGGGGAAACTAATTAAAGTAAAAGGGGTGTAGACTTGTTAAGGTAGCCCTAGTGAACTTAATAGAATAAAATAATTAAGTTGTTATTGGACTAGTGATAATTTAATTTTGGGTAAATTAAATTAATAAAAATTAATTATTATCGGGAAACGGTTAAGCAAAGTGTTTGTATTAATCATTCACTTTTTAAAAATAAATTACCCAAATTTTTAGTATCATTTTGGTGTGGTTCCCGGTGTCCAGAGGCGGGGCATTATATAATGCAAGTAGGTGGATCAAGAATCATTTCATGGTGTTGATGTTCTTTAATCATAAAATCATGCTTTGTTGTTTACGGTTAAATGATTTCATTTATGCCTCCATTCATGCATATTATCTGTGTACTTTGATATTACAAGATCTTGATTGTATAATTGTTGCAGTTGGAATTTTTTCATATGCATTCAATATGGAGAGGTGAAGACTTTGTGCTTGCATGTTATTTTTATACACTACAAAATTTTTGTCTATGTTCTTGTCTACATGTGAGAAGAAAGATGGTTTCAATTCTTTTTGTTCATCATAAGTTATTTAAACATTCCTCTTTGTTTAGTTTGTAGTGGATTTCTCCTTCCATTGACTTTCATTTCTCATTTTATCCATCCTCTCCTTTTTTATTTTCCCCATTTTTGTCTCCTTTGTGATTTCAAGTTTAAAACACCAAAAATACAAAAATCACATCATAAAATTGAACTAACCATCTCAAATACAGAGGAACATCACCCTATTAATAGGTGATCTTTCCTAACTATCGCAAAACTTATGCTACTTCCATTGGGTGAATCAAGATCGCACACAATGACATGGTTGATCGCCTTAAAATAATTCCCTCTAACCCTTTATAATTCCTTACATGGGTTTAACCTAGTAGTAAGGGAATTTGTACCTTCAAGTATCTTTAAAACCCAAAAATTATGAAATGGAATCCTTGGATAGCTATTTGAAACTCCTTTCATTTTTAGAAAGTTATAATACGTAATTAAATTAAAAGTTTAAATATTTCATATAAATTTGATTCTTATCATGTATTCTTAGATTCCATGCAATTATATCAAGGATTGGAAATAGTCAAATGAAGTGAGATTCAATTGATTCCCTCTTAAAAATAAAAAGATAAACTAGAAATGGAATTCAATTTAGTTGAACATGTTTAGCTCCAAGTTTGTTCTAATATTTGAAAATCAAAATCTGATTTTAATGTTTTATTTAGAGGGTAATTCAATAAAAATTTCCCACTTCTCATTGGATTAAATTCACAAACAATATAAAGAATAATTTCCCTTCTATGAGAATAATAAAACTATTAAACATGCATTCCATAATTGTAAATTATCAAGAACATTTGGAATCAAATAAGGTCTAATTTTCCAACAATTTTTCATCAAAACTTCACTTGGAAAAGTATTATCATTGGATTTTATCTTTCTTACAATGTGATATCTACAACTTTTAGGTAAATTATAATCACGTAACTTTAAAAATATATATATGCTAAGCTTTCTTCTTTAATATCATTGTTTGTTAGCGAATACTTATATATGGACTTTATTATAAATTCCCCTTCAATGTGTAGTTTTGAATCACAAGATGCATATCGCTCTTTAATTAATGAAATATTGCCCAAATATCTTCGTGAAGTTTGAACATATATTTTCTTACATCGTAGAAAATAACAAATATTTAAACAAGAAGTTAAAAGAGCTTTATAACATAGGATTGTAATGTTCCTCATTGATCCACCTTGTAATGTTATTGTATTAGGTTTCTACTTGTGACTCATTTTCTATTCTTCATTGTGTTTCTAGATTACATTGCTTCAGCATTATCAATAAAAATTACAAAGGAGACCTAGTAAGTACATAAACATAAAAAACTAATTAGTACTTGGAGAAGGAATGATGATTGTAATGCATTAGTTTAAGATTCTCACCTT
>CM031241.1:103614357-103823181 GCA_018340775.1 Taxus wallichiana var. yunnanensis
AGATGGAGGAATAAGAAGATAAATCTCAAGGATCTTAAACAATGCGAGGGTGACATGTGTCACCCTTCTCTCTCTCAAACCCAAGATTCCCTCAAGTATCCATCATGCATAAGACAAGGGTCTTAATGAGGGAAATCTCAAAAAAAAGTAAAAACAAAAAAAATCATCCCAAATTCTAAGAAAACTCACAAAACAAATTAATAAATATTAGATGTGGATAAGAGATGCTCAAATGGGAGGGAAAATCTCATTTTAACCTTGAAAAATGTCCCCCTACCCATATGTAGGGTCAAAGGATCCGTTTTTATGTAAATTTGACCCCCAATAGGTAAAACACCCTTTGCAATTTTTCTTTTTTAGGCAAATTTCGGGCTTGGAAAAGGTAGTCCATTTTGAGATGTGGTGGGGCCCACTCAACCCATGCTTAGGTGGTCTCATACCTCCTTAAAAATTATTATACTAATCGATTTATCTCTAAGCAAGCATGAACCATTAGACTCATAAAATTGGTTTGAACTAGAGATTAAAATGATTAATACAACAATGAATGTGAAGGCGAGAACCATCCAAGGTAACCAATCCAAAAGATTAACACCCAAGATCGATGATGGATTTTCCATTTCTATCCCAACCAATGACAAACAAGGCAAAACCAAAAAAGGGTGATGATTTGGCCCAGATGACCAATTGTGCAATCTTGGAGGTGCATCTCTGAGTCCCATGTTCTCCTATGGTGAACTTGTAACTTGCACACTCGATTCACACGTCATCATACATGTTTGATACAATAAACCAAGTGAAACGATTCTACATACATCTAATTGATCAAATCAATTACGAGATAAATCATCCAATTTAAGTAATCAATTAATATCCATAAGGAGATAATAGCCAAAACGATATACATCCATAGTATACCAAAATATAATCCATCTAAATCTCATCTCAATAACATCCATAACATTACCAAAACAAGAAATAATGACAACAATAGTAAATTGGCACCATGTGTCTCATACACAACTTGTCAAGTCATGTTAACATGTTCAAGATAAGGGGATGAATAAATAGTATATATATATATATATATTCAAATCAATTAACCATTATGAACACTATCCAAAATATAATTCGTGTAAACCTTAGATCAATAATAGCCACAACATTATATCAAAACCACGCGAATGATAATGATAAAGGTGCTAAATCGGATTCATATGCCTCATGTATCATTCTACCAAGAATGAGTTATCAACAAGCATTAATGTGATGACATAAAAATAATTATTCAAATCAAATAGTCCAGACAAAATTGATTCAAATATCCCAATCATGGATATGACACATATTCAACATCATTAAAAGAAGCGAAATTGGAGGGCACTGCAAAGTCATTACCCAAATATATTTATGATTAAAGATAATAGAAAATAATGAACATGAGAAATCAAAATTCATTAATTAAACTAACCATTCTCACCCCTAATAACAAAGTCATATTAAAATTACCTTGCACTTTTCCTAGTCAAGGAGTCCACATACTTACTTATTAAAATTACTTTTATATTGGAAAATGTCTTAGGATTCGAAGGGTCTTGAGAATTGGAAAGTAACCCTCCCCTACAACAATCTTCATACACATTATAATATTGTATTTACTAGTTTCAATGACAACCTTACTAATACGATATTTTAATGGAAAAGTGTTATTCTAGTTTTCATAGCTTAGGAATTTTTGTTACAAACCATAAACCTTATATATGACAACACTTTCAATCAATCTTATTCTTGAAGGCATCACCCAAAATGTAGTAACAAAAAAACATGGTGACCTCATATTTATAGAACAACACATAAGAAATATTAATGCACAAACTTTAACCCTTACAACAACATAAATGTATAATTAAATTAAAAAATTAATATTTCTACACCTATTAACATATTAAAACATTCTTCTCTTATCTAAAAAAACATATTAAAACCACTAATTATACAATAATTACACAAAAAAAACTTTGATCTTCTTTATAATCCTCAAACAATGAAATATTGCATCAATGTGCACATAATTCATGCACATATTTTTACAATACAACACTTATGTGATTGATCTTACCTTACATCAACCATTTCATGTATGAAATCCTAAAAATATTATAGAATATGTGATTCCCTTGGCAAGTCAAAATATCCTTATTAATAACTAACTATTTGTCGATCAAAATCCTAATGATGATAATGGAAATTTTCTCTAGGAATTTACACCATATAACCTAACATAGAT
Organism: Taxus wallichiana var. yunnanensis; assembly: GCA_018340775.1. Classification (NCBI taxonomy): domain Eukaryota; kingdom Viridiplantae; phylum Streptophyta; class Pinopsida; order Cupressales; family Taxaceae; genus Taxus; species Taxus wallichiana. The sequence continues at coordinate 103,616,645 of CM031241.1, forward strand.
CCCTCGAATATTCTTGTGATTCCGTCACCTAAACCTTCACTTGGCTCAAATGGTGCTTACGTATCACACACATTATCCTTATGGCATTGGTGTACCTACAAATTACATGCATATTTCTCCTTATTATGTGCATATTTTTGTATGGTCGAGAATTCTCAAGGTTTTCGAAATGAGCACACATGTCGCAATCATCTGAAATGTGAACCAAAACCATAAAACCCCTATCAATATATCTCCGTAATTAAAATATTTTCATCGTTAAACAAGGTGGTCATGAATCCTATTTAATAGTAAGATCTCCTTTCCTCGACTCTTTCGTCTTGATACATATTTTTAGACACTTTCAACATATGTATTCAACTAAGCCAATTCCCTCTCCATGTCATGTTTTTTTCCACAAATATATCTACTCTAAGATCATGATTATTATTTGTCCGCTCCTAAATGGAAAATGGAAAATGAAAACTTGTCCCTTTTTAGACAAATAATCAATTATAGCCTCAAAATTTACAATATTTTGAATAAGGTATTCACGTGTTTAAAATGATTCTTCTTGCAATGTCTTGCATTTTGGCCATTATATTCTTTGTGTAAACAAAAAAAAATTATATTTAGTTATTTCATGTTACGTCTTTAGTCCTATAGCTTATATTGGATATGTAATGCTGACTTGTGGCTTACATAATCTCTCTTCTTGTCATATGTTATTAATTTATGCTTTCATATGTTTAGTAGGTTGGCCTTGGTTTTGTCCATAACATAAGATTGGTATATATAGGTGGTAGTGAGGAGTAGTTAATCATCATATTGAGCATTTGAGTCTTATTGTATGGTTTGGAGGTTTCCCCCTCGAAGTGGCTAAGCTATTCTACTTGCATATTGAGATCATTTATCTACAATATTGTGTTCTTTGGTGTTCTATTGTTGTTGATAATCATATTTATACAAGTAATTTCATTATAAGTGGTATCAAAGTCTGATCTCGGTGAGTGTTGTATCAAACCCTAATTGTGAAGGTTCAGTTATATCTCAAAATTCGTAGTGAATTTTTCTGCAATTTGTTTGTGGTGTGGAGAAATAAGTAAAGTAAACTCATCTCCAAATTTCAAGCATTTTGACTTTTTATTCAAAATATATAGCGGTTTTATGTTTTTCATAATTCGGATACCAGGTTGCAATTTTTGGAAATTTTCTAAGTTTCTTATATTTTCAAAAAGATTTCAAGAACATATCTAGGGTTTGTTCTTTATGATTTCCTCTATTTGGCCAATACATTTACAAAACCCTAAACCCTAATTTTTTTCCCTATTCCATCTACCCTAAGTCCCAAAACCTACATCATGACCGGTAGATCAACTTGAGGCCAAGGGAAAGGTCAAGAAACTCTAGGAATGACCCCAAATAAGGAAGATATAGATTTATAATATTTTTGTCATGGAGTGTCCGAGGTAGTCATCCAAGAAAGGGTAAATAATATGGTAAGGATGACTTTAATAATGAGCTTCTTCATCTAAAAGGTAGCCTTAGGGGTGAAATTTAGACAAATTTTCAATCAATGAAGTAGGAGTTGTTTCTCGCTCTTTCAAACACAAATCCTAATTCCAGTCATATGGGTTCCTCTAGCAATACTCACATAGGTCTAAATCACTCCAATCAAGGAGGATCCTTTACACATTTAGGTGGATCTCCTCACCAATGATGGGGCATTATTCCAAAAGTTGAAATGCGTAAATTTGATAGAAAGGATTCGCTCAATTGGATTACCCAAATGGATAAATTATTTTATCTCCATCATATCCCATTGGGCCAAAAGGTGACCATGTCATCCTTATATCTAGAACCCAACCAAATTTTTTGGTATCTTTGATTATGTGCTCAAAGGAAGAAGAATGGTTTACGTGTCACATCGAAATTTTTCAATGAAGAGCTTAAATTACACTGTAGTTCTAGTGTGTCAGAGAATTACTTCAGCTAATTAGAAAAGTTACGGCAAACAAGTTCAGTAAAGGATTGTGTCCATCAATTCCAAAATATTTCCTTATGTGTGGACGATATTAAAAAAGAGTATCTAAATGACCTATTTCTTTGGGGTATTAAGGACCACATTAAGCATGAGGTGCGCATGTTTAATCCACTCAAGGTTTTTGATTCTATTATCATGGCATATAGGGAAAAGGAAAATTTCTTTCTAGCAGAAGGAAGTCCTTCACTAACATAAAATATTATAACACCTTGTATTGTACCCTCGGCTAGTTTGGCTAACACCTCAAAGCAAATTGAAGAGGAAAGTTAAAAAGGATTGTGTTTTAACTATGAAAACAAATATGGACCAAATGATAAATGTGGTGATAAAAAATTGTTCTACATTGAAGGGACCGGTGATGAGGAAGAATATGAGGAAACATCAAGCGAGGAAGTAGAAAAATTAGAGGAAGACTCTGAAGATCACCAGCCTACTATCTCATGACATGCTCTATCAGGTATTAGTACTCAACAAACCCTTCAGGTTGTGGGTTATATTAAGATGTATAAGGAGACAATATTGATGTATCCAGGGAACACACATAATTTCATTAAAGATAAGCTAACATCAAGGCTAAATTGTTTTATCTACCCAACACCTGAATTTCAAGTAATGATCGCAGATGGTGGCACAGTCCAATGTTCAGGGAAATGCCATAAATTAGACTTATGATGTGTGACTGCACATTGGAATCTACAATGTTTTTTATTCTCGTGGGTGGATTTGATATTGTCTTAGGTGTTCAGTGGCTCACATATTTGGGCACCATAAAGCTAAATTTCAAAGAATTGTTCATGCACTTTCATTATGAGGATAAATAGTTTGAGCTTCTCGGACTACATGAAAAAACTCCTCAGGTGGTTATTTCTCACCAAATGTAGAAGATTCTTAAAAAGGGGGTTGAAGGTTTTGTATCACGATTGTTATCCTTTGAATTTCAACCACCAATGATGGTAGTACATGCTAATATTCAGAAGTTTATTGATCAACATGCAGTTGTCTTTAACGAACCTAGAGGATTGCCTCTGAAATAGATCGTGATCATGTCATTCAGTTACTTCTAAGAAGCCAACCCCCAACATCAGGCCTTATAGATACCCATATGTGCAAAAGAGTGAGATCGAGAATATGATGGAGGAAATCTTAGAAATGGGTATTATTCATCACAGTCAGAGTTCTTATTCTGCTCTAGTGGTGATGGTGCGCCACAAGGATGGAAGATGGCGCATATGTCCAGACTACATAGAGAAGTCAACAAGTACAATATAAAAGATAAGTTTCTTATTCCCATCATTGATGATTTATTAGATGAGCTGCATGGTGCACTTTATTTTACAAAAATATATATGCATTTTGGGTAATCACCAAATTAGAGTAAAGAAATAAGATATTCATAAGACAACTTTTAGAACTCATCAAGGGAATTATGAATTCCTAGTGATGCCTTTTTGTCTTACTAATGCACCATACACATTTGAGTTTGATGAATTTAGTATTTAGACCATTCCTATGAAAAAAATTTCGTGGTATATTTTGATGATATGTTCATCTACAACAAATCCTAGGATAAACATTTACATTATGTCAATACCATATTGGAAGCCCTAGAGAAACATCAACTATATACCAAGCCTTCAAAGTGTTCTTTTGGGGTATAAGAAGTGGAATAATTGGACCATATTATCTCGATGAAGGTGTTAAGGTGGACCCTCACAAGATCCAGGCCATGGTGGAATGGGAAGTCCCAAGAACCCTCAAGCATTTACGAGGTTTCTTAGGTCTCACAAGGTATTATCACAGATTTGTAAAAACTATGGCAATATAGCAGCACCACTTACAAAATTATTGAAGAAAGACTCCTTTCATTGGAATGAGGAAGCTTCTAGGACATTTGAAAAATTGAAGGTGGCAATGTGCACCACTCTAGTATTGGAAACTCTAAATTTCTCCAAGACCTTCATAGTTGAATGTGATGCTTCATGAAATGGAATTGGAGTAGTACTCATGCAAGGACATCCCATAGTATTTGAGAGCCAACAAATAAAAGGAAAGAATTTGTTGAAGCTGACCTATGAGAAGGAAATGATGGTGATACTATATGTAGTTAAACAATGTAGACCATACTTGATGGGTAGACACTTCAAGGTAAAAACTGATCATGATAGTTTGAAATACTTCTTGGAGAAACGACTATATTCATAAGAGCAAAAAAATGGCTCACTAAGATGATGGGATATGACTTTGAGATTATTTATAAGAAAGGGAAGGAAAATGTGGTCTTTGATGCTCTATCTAGGAGGAATGAGTCCACAGAAGCATTGTTATGTGTCATCTCTATAATAAAGGAAGATTTGGTAGATCAAGAAAGGAAAAATGACAAAAATATGCAACAACCCATACTTCCATTCAAAATATCTAGATAGATCCAGTCATATCAAAACAATTTATATAGAAGGGGGATACATTGTGGTACAAATATAGGCAATATTTATGTAAGAAATTTACACTTAAACACCATGTTCTTTCAGAGCTCCATTCTTCTCCACTAGGTGGCAATTCTAGGTTCTTGAAAATGTATCATAGAGTTAAGCAAGATTTATTTTGGGAGGATTTGAAAGGAGATGTTCAAAAATGTGTGGCAAAGTATTTGGTGTGTCAACTTAATAAGGGCGAGACCATTAAGAGAGCAGGTCTCCTCCAACCTTTATCTATTCTTAGCGAGATATGAGAAGAGGTATCGATGGATTTCATCACACAATTTCCTAAATCATCTAAGGGAAAAGTGTCATCATGGTTGTGGTGGATAAACTTACCAACTATGCTCATTTTTTTGCCATGGCTGATCCTTTCATAGCTAGTACAGTTGCCATCTCATTTATGGACACAATTCAAAATCTCCATGGCATGCCTAAAATTATAGTAACTTATCATGATCCGATATTTACAAGTAATTTTTGGAATAATTTGTTCTCTTGTTTGGGTACCCAACTGGCTCAGATTTCATCTTATCATCCTCAATCAGATGGGGAAAATGAGGTGGTAAATAAATGTTTGGATGGATATCTTCAATGTTTTACTTCAGATAAACAAGAACATTGGGTGCAATGGTTTCCACTTGCATAATGGTGGTATAATACTTCATTTCATACCTCCTCAAAATGTCTCCATTTGTGACACTTTACAGGTACCATCCTCCATCACTCATCTCTAGTTAGATTTTCAAACTGAAGGTGAGAACAATCAAATATTACATTCAGCTCCATCACAAGATACTCTCTAGTCTTAGAAAGAATTTTTCAAGGGCACAAACCGCATGAAACAACAGGTTGATCAACATCATAGTGAGTGACACTTTGAAGAGGGTGAATTTGTTTTTGTACGGATGCAGCTGTATAAGCAGTTATAATTAAAACATCAGAAGAAGGATAATAAGATTTCTCCTAAATACGATGGTCCTTACCGAGTGTTGCATAAAATTGATAGTGTGGCATATAATCTAGAGCTCCCTCCAAGAAGGAAGATACATCTAATCTTCCATGTTTCTTTCTTGAATAATTTTTGGAAAGCTCATTTCCACCTAGTCAGTGCTTCTTGAACTAGATGAGGAAGGAAGAATCATATTGGAAGCTAACGGTATTCTTCAGACACACACCAAAATATTGAGGACCAGAGTCATTACCGAGTACCTAATCAAGTGGAATAATATGAATATTGAGGATGCATCATGGTAGGATGAAGCATTTGTGCAACAACATCCAGGGATTCCTAACAAAGGGGACAATGTTGTTTTAAAGTGGAGGGGCATGTTACGCCATTAGTCCTATAGATTATATTGGATATGTAATGTCGACTTGTAGCTTACATAATCTCTTTTATCGTCATATGTTATTCATTTATGATTTCATATGTTTAGTAGGTCGGCCTTGGTGTTGGTCATAGCATAGATTGGTATATATAGGTGGTAGCAAGGAGTAGTTAATCATCATATTGATCATTTGAGTCTTATTGTATGGTTTGGAGGTTTCCCCCTCAAAGTGGCTAAGCTATTCTACTTGCATATTGAGATCATTTATCTACAAGCTTGTGTTCTTTGGTGTTCTATTGTTGTTGATAATCATATTTATACAAGTACGGTCTTGTCTCTATTCAATTATTTTGTCCACATTAGCCTAATAATATTATCTTATTTACACTTCCTTTTTGGCCTTAGAGAGAAATCATATCTAGTTGCAAGGTATAAAAGAAAGTTAGAAAAATTCATTTACTCACCTTGAATTCTCAAGAGCTTATCTCATAAATACTTATCAAGTATTGAAAATTTTATCTAATATTCCCTAAATCAAGAGAAAACATTAGGAGTAACATATACACAATTTTGAATCACTTTAAATACGGATAAAAAATAGATCAATTTAGGTTAAGATAATCTCATTAATAAATCAAACATTGTCAAGTATAGAGATTTTTATAAAGTTGGCAAGGGTGAAGCAAAGCTGGATTGAAATTTCAGGTGTTTTAAGAAGGTAATGTGACATGTGTACAAAAAATAAGCTTGGTTTAACTTGAGGGAATCCCATAGAAGGGGAGTCTTAACTAACATAGGAGACAAGGAAATGATTTTAACAATTAATACGCTTTATAAAATATTTGTGTCTCTTACATTCTTCCTAATTCATCAATCTTTAATTATTATCATTGCAACATATAAAACAAAAGAAAAATTAATATATAAACATAACACATTAACTAGCACATCAAAAATCATTTCCAATGTATTTGTACATTTTCATCCCTTACAGAATACATTGCAACCCATATGCAATTGGTAGTGTTTAATATTATTGTATATAAGGTGGATAAACGTGGTACACAAATAAAAGAGATTATGACATTCAACATAAACCTTGCATATATTTTTTTAAATTGTGTTAACTCATATTAATCTTAAGACAATTAACATTTAAATACACCATCTATTTTTTCAAGACACCATTTATTTTATAGAATGTAGAAGGTGCATGAATATATCTTAGTTAATATATTTTCAAAAATGGCTCATGTTATTGCTTTTATAAACCAATGATGTGATGCATATAACTAATTTTTAGTGAAATTGTCGGATTGCATGGATTGTGACACATTATAGTATCTGAAAGAGATACTAAGTTTGTAGGTTACGTTTGGTTCACCTTGTATATGAAGCTGAACAAAAATTCATAGAAATTGTAGTTTCTTTGGGAATAAAAAGTGAGTAATGTGAGGAATAATAATTGCTTTGTAAATGTGTTGATTTTTTAATAAGGAATTGTAATTGAAAAAATCATTTAATATTAATAAAGAACATGAAGATGACTATGTCAACCAAGAAGATGGTTTTCAAGAAAGCTAATGTAGGTTAGACATGTCGGCCAACAAGATAAGGGGATTCACGTTGACAGAGAAACACCATAAAAATTTGTTAAGAGAGGAAGAAATGGTCAATGTAATTCACCCTTTCAAACTTATCACCCTCTCTTCTTCATTCCTTCACAAAGATTATATAATATTTAAACTCTTCGTAACTAAAATAGTTTTCACAATCAAGAACCGTCTACATCAAAATATTTGGACTCCTATTTAATATTTATTCCCAATGGTAATAATATTTTAATAGTAATAATATTTTCAACTACACTACCTTAAAATCCTTGAAATTTTCCTAATTAAAATGATTAAAAGAGTTCAAATTTGAAAAGTAAAAATATTCTTAATGAACAAATTGCCAACATCGAGGCCAAATAGATAAACAACCAATGACAAGTGTAATTCATATGCATGTAAAACTTAAGGCTAATAAAATCATTACTTATGTCAATGTCCACTTTGTATTGATACACGTTGAATACACACTCTACCACAATACTCAAAGAGTATTTTAAAATGATATATACATTGTACATATATATAACAAAATGATCTATACATAATACATTTACTAGAAATATGCAAGTTTAAGACTAGAAATTGCATGTAAGCAATGCAATGTGAACGCCGAAAGGGATGGGGTAGAGGAGTGAAGAGTGTAGGTGTGAAGGGATGAACTTGAAATCAAAAATTTTGTTAGCGAAAGTTGATAAAGGAGAATGTGAAGTGGAGAGACAGATGGATGGAACCATAAAATGAGTAAGGGAAGCTTGTATATAGGGAAGCCTACAAATGTCTTCTTTAACTTGCTCATCAAATGTTGTAAATTTTCTTGATCTAGAATTCAAAAATTTCTAATGTGGTTGTATAATAAACTAGAAGAAACAATTCTATTTCATGGTGATTTAGAAATGAGTTGTGAGTCATTGTAGGATCCCGGATGGAAAATTCCATGTCGATGCATTCTTGTTCTAGTGGAACAGACAAAGTATGAAATGTTATCATTGACGTTATTGTTATGAGAGGCATAATTGTAGTACAGGATAAGGCCGATGTATAATATTTATGGAAGCGTAAGACCAAGAACCTCTACATTATCATCCCCTACTATTTTTAAATGGTGGTGATTAAGCTAAAATGTAATTTTATATGCCTAATCTGAATGTTATAGTAGCAATAAATGAATGAAAATTAAGTAAAACAAAGATACACAAGTAAACTAAGAAATAAATAAGGAAACCCTAATTATAAGGAGAGGGTAGAAAGACTTAGCTAGTTTGCGATAAAAATATGAAGCATGTTAAAGTGATGACCAGTGTGAAGAATGGCGGGAGTGTCTCACAAAGACCCAAAAAAATGCAGGCTCAAAGGAACAGGTTGGACCGAGGCGCATGGAAAGGGACAAGGGCACCTACAGGTGCCCTAGAGATGTTTTTGGGTGCATGGATCTGCATAAATGTACAGAAAAACCCCTATGAAGTGTCGCATGGTGTTCTCCTTTGATTGTTCTGAGGTCACACCAAGATCGCCGAGGTCGCTAGAAACCTATAATGAAAGATGGACCTATAAAACCCTCAAATAGACATTAAATCCTTAAAAAATATGCAAAATGAGGGGTCGATCAAGATTCCTCAACTATCACAATGGTGAACTTTCAATTGAGCGTTGCAGACCGCATCTCATACATAATGTAATTCTATGTGTGTTTTTTAAAATTGTACCATAGGTTGCTCTTATGTCAATCACACTTGGATAGTGAGAAAGTAGCTAGATGTAGAATGTAGTAAATGTGTGCATGGAATATAATGAACTTCCCTAGATTATGAAGTGTAATGCGAAAAAGAATCCCTTGTGATGGAGCTAGATGGATGCAATGGAGCTCTTAGATGCCTTGATGGATGCAACCTTAGGTGGTGATAGCTAATGCTTAGTGTTTGGTCATTTATTATGATCACATAGCTTTATATTTATATGATTCCCTTGGTTAAATTTCGTAATTAACCTTGAAAGGCCGACTACCAAAAAAATAAGATGTTCAAATGGCTAGAAAGGACCTAAAAAGTGTGATTAAAGTACAAAGAGGATAGGAGCACCCAAAGGAGACGCAGGTCATGTAGTCTTGATGTTACGGATGGTAAATGTCGAAGAGTAAAAAAATCGGCAGACTAAACAAGTGAAGGTGTAAAACTAAAAGTAGCAATAGAAAGAAAAGAAAGGTGGCCAAAGACATGGGTTAATTTGTACTTTTTTACTTATATAAATCATATGAATAGTAGTATCTGCAACAAGACTAGATAATTACCCAAAGTGCGTGATATTGTGTCTACATTTGTCCCGACTTTATGTTTGTGAGTAGAAAACTTCGGTAATACAAAGTAAATAGAGATGCATACTTGATAACCATGTAGATCGATGATGGAAGCATATCAAGGGATTAGACAAAGTGTGTAGTGATAAAAATTTGGAGGGTGGATGCTAAGGAGGACAAATTGCAAAAAAGTGATGAAAATGAACCTTGGCCAAAACGCATGTAGATTTCGCGATGTACCTTTTGTCAATGTCGATGATGATGTCAGTGTGTGTGATGTTGTCATTTTTGATGTTGACTACGGCTTCCCATACAAACAGACCTACAAAATAAAAGCCGACAAGTAGTCAAATACACATGTATATGTGTAAAAATCATGTAAAGGAGTATGTAAAATGAAAAGCATGAAAAAAGAACATGTGCACCTGATCCGTGATGAAGAAAGAATGTTGAAAGGTTCATAGAGATGATGTCAACATGCGAGTTTTTCAGACGATCTCACACCAATGAAATGGAAGAAGTGTAGGGAGACTAGTCTAGTTTCATCCTCCAATCCTTTATATACTTCCCGCAATATAGAACACCACTACAGATGGTGTGTATAAACACATGTGCTAAGGACCATATGCCCTGAAAATCCATTGTGTAAATGCCCAGTGCTAAAGGAATCTCTACTCTTTCAAAATCCTCTATGAAATGTTGAAAAATGTGTAATTGACCCCTGTTACTAGCACCTAGGGAAGACCATTGTGTTAAGGACCCAAGTCTGATTTTGATCCCTGTCTAAAACTAAAAATTGTGATGTATTGGTACCATGATGTGTATAACATTGTATGGGGTGATTGTTTCACCCAAATGATGCCCCCACATTCGGGTGCATGCAACATCGTTGAAGGAGTATGTTGCCCAAAAGAGGACCGAACGTTATACCGAATTTATGCCCTATAGGGGGGAGTGAATGTGCTTGGTAGAAACCAAGGCACACATAAAAAAGTGGCTAGGATACAATTTTTAGTACAAGTAAAGACAAACATGCATGTATAAAACAAAATGTAAGATACACAGAAAATTTGTATGCTAAGATGCAAATAAACATATAAGAAGACAATGTAGACCATGAAAAGTGGGTTGCAAACATGGGACACCACTCATGATATCGCAAGACAATCAAGTCCATAATGACCGCAAGCAATCAGATAATAAGCAAGACAAAGGGAAAATCCCGCAAATAATGAAAAACAAAGGCAAAAAATGTATTAAACAACCATGGAAGCAAATAGTCTCGCATAACATATGTGTACACATGAAGCACCTATTAACACGTATATAACAAACATTAAAAAAAAAAAAATAAGTATGTCACAAAGTGTATAATATGAGAAAATAGTGCGTTATGAAATGAAATGAAACGATAACACCATTTGTAATGTACGAAAGTGGATGCCCCCATGAGTTGTTGTGGGATTAATTATAGGTGCTTCATGCAAACCATCCATGTTACATATAATAGATTTATAGAATCTTTGATCACAACTAGAAATCAAGTAAATGTGCATGTGTGTATGATAAAAATAATGATATACAAGATATCTATCTAGCATGTGTAATAGGATGAATATGTAAAATCCTGAGTAAATAAGAGTAAATGCAACCAAGATATGCAATATGTTATAGATGAGGTAGAATGGAATACAATGACAATTGATAGGAGCAGCCGTGCCTCCCAGTGGATTTGAATGTATATAATGAGGTTCATTTATTTATTCCCCCTTAGCGTGATCAAGAATGAACCGTAAAAAGAGAAATGTACGTCATCGAAAAATGGTGAAAATGTGTGGTCGCGTGTTTTGATGAATAAAGCGTGGAATGTAGAATGATGATGTGTAGATGATATTATATGTGACATATGGATGAGTAATCGTGAATTTTTGGATGAGGTGATGATTTATCCTAAAGCATATATCAAAAAGTGTGTGAGTAGGATGTCAGAAAGTGTGACGATGTAGCATAAAACATATATCATGAGATGAATGAATAGGAAAGCTAGAAAGGGGTGATGATTTATCATAAAGTGTATATCACGATATGTGTGAATAAGACACTAGCTAGGAATGTCACATGAGAAGAGGATTGAATGATTGAATGTGCGAGTTTGATGAGGTCCATTTGATATTGATACCCTCAACAATCAAGTATGGACTGTGGGACTACAGTGTAGTGAGTACAACATGTATAAGGAGATAAGTAGGATGTGTAATATGTGTAGTAGGTGTTAGAGGTGTGTTATGTGCTAAGGGTGTAATGTGTAATGTAGAGTGTGTAGTGTTTAATGCAATATGTGTAGATTATATAAGTGTGGAAGTGTAAAAGTGTGTGTGATGTCAATGATGCAAAAATGGAAAATGTGGAAGAATTTAATTCTTAGAATGTGTATGATGTATAGGTATATAAAGCATAAAGTGCGAATAATATAGAGTAGATGGAAGAATTGTATATGTAGAAAAGTGTGTGATATGTGAAGATGTAATGTATTGTTGACGGTGTTGTTGTAAAACAAAATTTCACCCCGGTAAATTTCGATAACATGCATCGATTTTGCAGTTCTTAAGCATGTAGATTGGGCAGAAAATCATAAAAAATGACTAAGTCCTAGTCCTGTTTGTGAGAGGGGACGTGTGGGACAGAAAAGAAATAGGATCGGCCGAAAGGCCTCTAGGTAGTCCGATGGAAGCAATCGGGACATCTGGGGTGGAGTACGCACGGGGACACGAAATGCCCGAATCGGCCGAAAGAAAGAAAAATTTGCCCAAGTCTTTGGCCAAGGGACATCTGGGACATTTGGACGCGAAGGACTCGAACCGGCCGGTTCGGCCGAAACGGAGAACCTTCGCACTAGGCAATTGGGACATCTGGGACAAAGGTATGCGAACCGGCCGAATCAGGTAAACCGGAGGAATTTTTCCCAAGCAGTTCGGGACATGTGGGACAAATGGATGTGAAGGAAAGCCAAGGAGTCAAAGCCAATCAATGCATGCCACGTGTCATTGGCCAAATGAGGGACGAGAAGCCCATTTCAAATCCGGATCGGAGGTTTTGTCCCCGAGGCAAACACCTTTGGGACATCCGGTGACAAATGGACGCGGTGGACGCGAAAAGAATCCGTGTAAAGAACCAATCAAAGAGGACACGTGTCACGGGGAAAAGGTCCAAAAGTCAAAGGGCGAGTTTTGAAGGGTCACCAGAGATCCATCTCGAAGAGGACACGTGTCCAAGTTTAGGGGGCCTAGAAAGAAATTTCAAAAGAAAGCCCGCATGAAGGTGAAGGAGAGAGAATTGCTCGACCAATCAGTGGAGTGAACGTTGACACGTGTCATCCAGTGGCGAGCGCGGGAAATATTTTTAAAATGCGTTTTCGCCTTTCATAAACTAAAACTTGCCTCCATAACTTTCGATCCAAAGCTAATGAAAATATGATTTGCACGTTCTTTATATCAATGGAAAGCTTATGAAATTCTCTACATGATTCGCAAGGATCAATCTCAAATTTTGGTGCATTCTCGTAGAGAGAAAATTGAGAAAATCTCGACGCGTGTGATAATGGCGAAGGCGAAAGGCAACAAATGTTTAATGCACATGGTCGCATTCTTCTTCAAATGTTACGATTAACACGTGATATCTCAACCACCGATTTTAATGAAGAATGCGTTTTGGTCAATGGTTGGGTTGCTTACACGTTTTCCTATGTTTTCTCTCTCCTGGGCTCGACCCATGCATTGTATAAAGCCGATTTGGCTCATTTTAAAAAAGGATTTTTACACAAATAGAAATTGTTCATCTTTTAATAAAAATCTGCCCTCCCTTCTTTTCTTCTCTAGGGTTGAAAATGAAGTTCGAACCTCCTCCCTTGCTCAGTAATGGCATTTTTGCCTTTACTATGAAATGATGTTCGATGCAAACTTCCAATGGGAGCACAAAAATGTGTTTTGTGATGCATCCATCCATCCTTGCTCGTTTTTGCTTGTTCTCTTCTTGCCTCTCTTCATTACAGGTATTTGTGCATGTTTGAATGTTCATTGCAGGTTTGGAGCTGTGTTCATGGAGTTTTGGGACATTTTCCTAAAAATCTATCCTTGGGCTGTGATGCATCATCGTCCATCCTTCCCATTAGCTCACCTCTCTTTGTTCCATGGCAATTTTGATAGATGTCCAACATTCTCCTTCTCTGGTGTATCACCGTTTTAGTGTAGGCTTTTGTTCTTTTCCTTTCTCTCTCTCTCTGTCTCCTTGGCATGGTTAGATTAGGATTAGATTAGCTTTGCAGCTGTTAGACCGGAATAGCTTAATGTGGCGGTAGTTTAGGAGCACGAACAAGCCTTCTCTAGAGATTCCTTTCTCATTCAATGCAAGTCCCACACTTGGAGAAAGGATTCAATGTTGTGCAATCACACTATGACGCTAGAGTGATCAACCTAGAAGCCCGATCTACATCCGGGTGCTGTGATTCGACACCAGTGTGTGATAATGTGTGTAATGTGTGAGGTTCATGTGTATAGGATGCCCTCAATAGTCAAGTGTGAACGGAAGCACAAGAGTGCTTCATCGGGTAATGAGAGTGTGAGAATGTATGTTATGTGTAAGATCCAGGTGTGATGTGATGAGGGTATAAGACGCGTATTAATCTTAGAGGGGAGGATAAGCGTAATGCCCCCCACATGTGTGTTGATGAACAAGATATCCAATAAAATTAAAGGATGAAGGTCCTCTACCTAATGCTTGAGGTGATGAAGGCATGTGACCATGCTCTAAGAGTGGTGTTATATGAGATAGATGTCATAGAGATGAGTGAAGTCTATATGCATCTAATTGATGAGTATATGGTTGGCACCTTGGTGTAACAAAATGAGTAGGTGATGGATACCTATGTAAAGTAGATCATGGTGGTGATGGACACCTACGTGGAATAAAACAAGGCGGTGAAGCGCTTTTAGATGTAGGAGTTATCGTAGCGGTGGACGTAGATTGACATATTGGACTAGCATAACGATGAGACTGCGTGAGGTCATCTGTGAGTAGGTGAGATAGGAGAAGATGGTGTTTTAGGTTCTAGAGGCCATAACATAGCAGATGGACTACATGATGTATTGGAAACTATGAGAGGATATTTCAACCATGGAGTAGATGGAGGAACACCTTTGATGGAAATGACTTGATTATTGTGAATGAATTTTAGATGTAAATGATGCATGGAGACAATAGATTGAAACCCGCGGATCCAATTGAGGCCTAAGAGCATGTCACACCTCTCGATTGTTTGTCCCACAAGTAAGGGTACTAGCATAGTAAGAGGACCGATTGTAATGTGAAGCTTGACAACACCATAGGAATTGTTCATCAACTATGAAATTTTTGAAATCAGATAGCTGATAGTCTTGAGAAGTGGAATAGAACATGTGTTGATGGGCCATGACGAATCAACCTTGTGTTATTGATAGAGATAGATCTTATAGATGCAATAATGTGTAAGTGATAAGAATAAAATGCCACATGATAATCATGGTTAGAGAAAGAAATAATTGGTGGAGAAGTGTCAGTATGAGCAACTAGGAAATCAAGAGCCCCTAATACAGGATGATGCATTGCGCGATATGTATGATTAGCTAAGGAGTCAACCAGTTTTTGTCTTGTTTTGGAAGTGGATTGTTAAAGATCTTGAGCTTATGATTTTCATTGACATGAATAGAATTTTTAGGCTTTGGAAGCTCAATTTTATTATTTTCAATCAAATATTGAATGAGATTGCAAAGTTTGAAACAACGATCAATGTAGAATTCCCTATGCATTGATGATAGTCACAGTGAAATTTTTCATCATAATTATGACCTTTTGGACGAGATGGATCTAATTAGAGTAGAGGAGGAAGTGTGATGAGATTAATTTTGACAAGTTGTGGAAGAATAATATGTGGAAGGATAGTTAACTTCGTGTATGTATGCCAAGGAGTTTGCGGTTGAAGGTCTTTGGTGGTGGATACCGCATTGACAGTGATTTTGGTGTTAGTTGGTTTGGTTGTTGATGTTTTGAATGGTGTATTACTTTTGAAACGTGTAGAAGATGATGCTTTCTCTTGATACTTAAGTTTTCCTATAGATAAGGGCTTAGTTTTGTGAAGCTTAAGAGTATGACATAGTAGATCGAATGAGGGAGATGTCTCAAAAGAACACTCTCCTAGAGCGGTGGTAATAGAATCTGAATGAATAAGTCCTAAAGCTTAGAGTCCGCAAGCACATTGGACATCTTAGCTAAGTTGTTTTTGTATCGTAAGATATAGTCCACTAGATGTTCATTACATCCTTGTTTAAATTGGGAAAGTTGAGCATAGGAAATCTTAGAGACAATATTGATAGATAAGTGAGTGACAAAAGCATCGGCCATATGCATGAAAGATGTTACTGAGTGGATAAGTAGGTCATAAAACCAATGCATCGCATAATCATAGAGACTATGGGGGAATATTTTAGCCATGAGGATATGATCATTCGCAAAATCTAGACAAGCCACATGGAATGCTCGGAGATGCTCTTGTGGGTCACCATGCCCATTAAAAATGGGAAGCTCATGGGTGAAAAAATTAGGAGGAAATGAGTAAGTGGAGATGGCGAGTGTGAATGTGGTATGCAATAATAAAATGGAATCCAAAGATGGAGACACATGAGAAGTAGCCTATTCTAATTGACAAATTTGCACTTGAAGGTCTTGATAAAGAGAAGCTAAATCTTGAGTGTCAGCGGAAGAACTTGCCACATGTGAGAAACAAGAGGTGGAGTGAAGTGGTTAGTGGGAGTAGGTACAGACATAGGGATGATAGAAATGGGTGGAAGAGTAGAAACCGGTAGTTGAATAGTAATGGAAGTGGGGATGGCAATAGAAGCAGTATGCTCTGTAAGATTGGTGTCCTACCCACGAGCAGCATGTAAGAGGAAGTCTAGATCTTGGGGATGCTCAACGATATGATCATTAAGAGCTTTAAGATGGTCTTCATTAAATTCTCTATAAGATTGAGCCATAGTTATGGGAGGATAAGAGCCCTAAGGAGAAGGTGGATTCAAACAATGGGTTCACCAAAATGATTAAGCTAAAATGTAATTTTATATGCATAATTTGAATGTTATAGCAACAGTAAATAAATGACAATTAAGTATAGCAAAGATACACAAGTAAACTAAGCAACAAATAATAAAACCCTAATTACAAAGAGAGGGTATAAAGACTTAGTTGGTTCGCAGTGAAATATGGAGTATGTCAAAGTGATGACCAAGGAAAATAACGGTAGGAGTATCGCACAGAGACCCAGAAAAATGCAAAAATGGAGGAACAAGTTGGGTGGGGCTCCCAGAGAGGGACAAGGGAACCTGCGGGTGCCCTAGACCTATTTTTGGGCTCTTGGGTCTGATGTAAATGTTTAGAAAACCTCCTTTGAGGTGTCACAAGGTGTTTTCCTTTGATCACTCTGAGGTCGCACCAAAATTGCTAAGGTCGGTAGAAACCTACAAAGCCCTCAAATAGACATCAAATCCTAAAAAATAAAGATACAAAACACGGGGGTTCACTTAATAAAAGTATGGTATATCACGTTCATTCGAAGGGTATTAAAGAATACCCTTAATTCTAGTTTTTACCTCTAATTATTCAATTTATAATGCCCCCTCCCATTATATTATTAGAATGAAAATACCCCTTATTTATCTATGTACCTTACTTACCCATTTTTCCATGAGAATTTTATTTACCCCTTTTTATTTCTACCCTAATATATTAAACAAAAAATATATCATATTTCTCACTCAAATTTTTAAATATGCATTTCTCTCTAAAAGATAGTTTAAATCCATTTAATATCTATTACTAATTACCTTATAAATTTTAAGCTTTAACCATTTATCAATAATTCTTCAAATAATTAAGATGGTTAAATAATATCACTTGTGTTGAAAAACATACTCAATCCTAGTTTTCTACCATCTTATTATTTCTTGGTTTAGAATCTCTTAATTGAGATTTCTTTATTCAAAAAGATATTATACTTTAAATTTATGACCACACTCGTTAAATTGAAATTATAACATATCTAGTTTTAAAATACTAGGTTCAAATGTTTTAGTTTTATATTAAAATTAGACCTCCCTTTCTATTGTCCTACCTCTCTAACATACCCCCAATACCTTATTCAAAATATTTAGAAATGAAACCCTTTCACCCCCTCTTGTCTACCGGTATATTGAATCTACTTTTAATAATTTTAATTACCTCAATATGAACTCACATGTTAGGATATCTCCTAGCTAATGAATCCCCTATGATACAAAATGGGGGTCGACTATCCTCACCTCACATCACAATGGTGAACTTATGACTGAGCATTGCACTACATCTTAGACCCAATGTAGTTCTATGTGTGTGTGTGCGAGAATTGTCCCTAGGTTGCTCTCTTACCAATCGCACTTGGATAACAAGCAAGTAGCTAGGTGTAGAATGTAGTAAATGTGTGCATGGAATAGAATGAGCTTCCCTTTTATAAAGTGTGATGTAGAAAACCAGCCCTTGTGTCCCTTGTGATGGAGCTAGATGGATGCAACAGAGCTCTTAGATGCCTTAATGGATGCAACCTTAGGTGGTGATAACTAATGCTTAGTTCTTGGTCCTTTATTATGATCACATAGCTTTATATTTATATGATTCCCTTGCTTGAATTTCATAATTAACCCTAAAAAGGTTGACTACCAAAAAGATAAGATGCTCAAATGGCTAAAAAGGACCCAAAAAGTGTGAGTAAAGTACAAAGAGGATAGGGGCACCCAGAGGGGATGAGGGCGCCTAGCACTTTGGCATCCTATATGACAAATGCTAAAGAGTAAAAAGGCAAAGTGAATAAGTGAGAGTGTAAGACGGAAAATAGCAATAGAAAGCAAAGAAAGGTGGCCAAAGACATGGGTTAATTAGTACTTTTCTTACTTAAGAATAATATGAATAGTAGTATGGAACCAAGACTAAATAATTACCCAAACTGCATGATTTTGTATCTACATGTGGCTAACACGAAAAATGTAGGGATATTGACAATAATACTCTAGCATAATCAATATCACAATTCACATGCCTAGTAGAAGAGGTAACTTGATGAAAGGTCGTACACGGTTCCATAATCGAATTCATTATAGGCCACCTAGGAACCGTGATAACCCATACGTAAGGGGGAAAGAATCAAATAATCAACATATTAAAAGGTTGAACTTCATATGACAAGGGGCAATTGAAAGAACAGAAACACAATATATTCGTATGATTAATCGAGCCAAAATTATAAGCAAAATACCAAAAAAAGAAAGAAATGCGATTGATCACAAAAATAGAAAAATACTTACAACTCTATTATGTTCCCTAGTCCACTAATAATAATGTCGGTCCACACATTGTCTAAAGTGCAAAAGCCTTATAAATCACAACAATGAAAGCTAAAGTTGTGGAAACTGTTTTAAATATAAATATGTAAAATGGACCTAAACCTCATTGGAAATATCCATAACCAATCTTTCTGGAAACGAACCTAAATCATTGCTCCCAATAACATATTGTTCTATGAGAATTTCAAGGAAGAAATGCAAAGTAAAAACCATCACCCGATTAAAAAAATATACACGATATTAAATGACATACAAATCATATAATAAAAGGTTTTGTTAGAGTAAAATGATGAAATGTTACAAACCCTACCATTATAGGTTCAAAAAATTACATGATATGTCTCTATTACTTTGGATTTCCAGTGCATCAAAGAGGATATAACAATGTATAGTATATTTATTACAAAAAAGCACAAGATATATTGTTGTATAACAAATATACAACAATTTTTTTGCACTTTTATTTAAACAATGTACCTAACACAATAAATGAAAAGGAAACTCATCCATTACTACTCATCTAAAAAGAAAAATATCATGAATGAAACCCAAATATTGAAGCAAGATGTTGCGTGATTAATATTAGAGACTAATAAGAAACATAATATAAATTCAAAAAATCACAATCTTGGCAAAAAGGGACATGCACAACAATAGATATTAATCCTAAACATGAAACTTTAAAAGTATGAATGATTTACTTACAAGTGTTAGACCTATCATAAAATCAGTCCATCAAGTTTCATGAAAATTGGATAAGTTTTGATTCACCAATAGTGAGTTGCAGCAACATTAGCATCATGTAAACAAGTAATATCAGTCAAGAAGAATTAAATTAGGCTTATCATGCCCAAATGAACTGAAACATGGTGCTAGTGTGGGAGAGATAAATTGTTACTTCAAGGTTTTTGTGAAGTTTCAAAATTCTACCATTTAATGGGCCTAACAATGTTTGTAAGATCAGTGAATTAAAGATGCTAAAAATTTCATTCCATCAAATTTAATGGATTTGTACCATGCTAAACTCATCTATATATGACAAGAGAGAAAAGACAACATTTGGCCCATGCCAAACTCATCACCAATTGACAATATTGAGGTGAAGCACATGTAATAGATATAGTTTTGAGTCCCATTGACCCATGCGAGCACATTTATAGCCTTCTAACATCATCTATGAATCTTGGGCCTCCAGATGGGATGGCAGCAACGGTAACACCTCACACATACTTTTTTTGGTCTCCTGTAGATATTGGAACTAAAATGACCCTTTCGAATAAAAAAATCATTAATTGGGTCCATAGTTGATTGTCTACATGGATAGGTTTTTAAAATAAACTTTGAATGCACATAACCACAAAATATTGTGTTGAGGATGATATTTCAAAAGTAAGCATGTTCTTATGTATAGAATTTGGACTTTTGTATGTTGCACGCCAACTGTTTGACAAAAATGGACGAGTGAAATGAATATAGACATAGTGCTAAGCTAGTCTCCAAGGCCATCGTCATACATGAAACAAGGCATGCCCATGTGAGAATAAACCTTGGAACTCTCCTCACACCGGGGGTTTATATCTAGGTCATTTTAAGATTTTCTCTACCCATCCACCAAAATCAATGAACCCACGGTTTTAATTGTTACTTGTATGTACCTATTTTTATCACAGGCTATATCATTAGACAAAAAACAAGACCTCAATAGACCCTGCCAAATTCACAATAATTTAAAAAGTTCAGAAGAATATGATCAGAGATCTCTAAATCAACTGGGGTGATAAATCATACATCAATTAGTCTGCCAATAAAGCCCTAGTAAAATCCCACTCCCTGAAACACCGAAGACGAAATTGATTACAATGACCTCTAAAGTAATACCCAAGTGTTGTATAAACCCAATTGAAAAAATCTAGAAAATACCAAAGGAAATGGGAACATAGCCATCAACTATTTACAACATCTAGGCAAACATTGTCATCAAAAAACAATGAAATCAAAGGATATTTTATGCATTCTATAGTACCCACCTCAGAAGGAAAAACTCCCACAATGTTGAAGTCAAAAAAATTAAACTTATAAGAAAGAAAAACTATAATAACATTGAGTTAAGAGTATGGATACCTAGTTAATCACCGAGGTCTTACAAATTCTCCATCCAATACACGATCATGAAAGTAAGAATATGTCATTTCACAAAAAAATAACTCGAATAGTTTTATCTTCTACCTTACTTCTCTACCTTCCACTTCCATTTCAGCATGTATGTGTTCACAATATTAATGGGTGGCATACCAAGAATGTACAAAATTCCTTGAGCAGTTAATAGGTCAATTGATATTCCTCACAACTAAGGAACACAACAAAATTTTCATATTGAATAGAAAGTACTTTTTTCAAATAAAATTTTATATAGTTAAGGTCATCAAGTGAAGAAAAAGCAGCTACTTCCATAGGGCTCCCTAAAGTTACAATATTGAACAATGAGTGATTCCCATATGCTAGAAATGATGACACCAATGAGATGAAGGAAAAAAACAATAAGCCTGAAGAGCCCAACGATGTCATAGAAATAAGCGCCTCCACATCTCAAAAACCAAAGCCCAAAATTGAACCCCAACAGAAATATGAAACAACTATTATAAGAAATTTGAAAGGTGGATCAAGGACTTTAGCAGAAGGACATGAGAGGAAAGTCAGAGATAAAATACATCCACCACCCTAGATCATGCAACCAAAGGCATCTACTAGCCTAGGATCCTACGGTTCCTCATACAAAAAACCACCTGTCTCGGGCTTATAAAAACACCAGTCACAAATGCAAAAGGCCACTTGGTTCAGGATTCCAGCAACATAAATGATACAAAAAACAAAGGGCACAACTTACCCCTACCCCTAGTGGTCAAGTAGAAAAACAAGGGTAAAACATGAAAATATTTACTTCTTGCACAACTTAAAGTAGGTTGCATGCATGACCCTAAACCCTACACCTACCCATTGCACGACATTCTTACATAAATGCATGGTTTTTGTGTTTATGGATGTCAAATAATATATCCCTTCTCCTTTGTGACTACACAAGGCCCTAGTAAAATCCCACTCCTGAAACACCTACCTCTAAAGTAATATCCAAGTGTTGTATAAACCCAATTGAAAAAGATAGAAAAATTGGGCAATAGGTAAAACATGAAAATATTTCACAATGAAATCTTTTTATGCACTCTATAATACACACCTATAAAGAAAAACGCCCACAAGGGTTGCGTTGTGATGTCCCAAAATGCGAAACCCTACACATCCCTTTCGCGTGAACCCCTTGCCATCAACTTCCACGACATTCTTTCGCGCGAAATGCATGGTTTATATGTGTTTTGGGCGGCGGATTTCGGATGGGGGTTCACGCGAATTCAATAATCCCTTCCCTTTGGCACATTTTGGCGCCAAAAATCCATTTGGAGGATAATTTTATGCAAAATGTGCCACTTAGGTGCCACGTAATTAAAAACAATGAATAAAATTACAAAATTTTAACCAGAATTTTATTAGCTTTCTAAAAATATAATTTTTATTTTTTAAAAATATGTTTTACTATTTATTTTTTATATTTTTCTAACATATGGTATTTTAGGACAATCGCTCGACACAATCAACCCGAAAAAATGATATATATTAAACTCTAAAATAATATCCAAGTGTTTATAAACCCAATTGAAAATATTTTTACACAATTACCAAAGGAATTGGGCACAGCACTTCAAAAAAAAATTTGAACACATATCTAAAATTTCATGTAAAAAATATCGTTCAATAAAAAACAATGAAATCAAAGGACCGTTTTTGTAATTTTTTTATGCACTCTATAATACACACCTCATAAAGAAAATTCGCCATACAATGTTGAAGTCAAAATTTTAGAACTTAAAAAAGAAAAGAAAAACTATAAAAACATTGAGTTAAGAGTATAGATACCCGATTAATCACCGAGGTCTGAAAATTTCTCCATCCAAAACACGATCATGAAAGTAAGAACGGTCATTTCACAAACAAATTAACTCACATAGTTTGATTTTCTACCTTACTTCTTTGCCTTCCATTTCCATTTCAGCATGTATGTGTTCACAATATTAATGGGTCGCATACCAAGAACGTTCAAGATTCCTTGAGCAATTAAAATGCCAATTGATATTCCTCACAACTAAGGAACACAACAAAAATTTCATATTGAATAGAAAGTACCTTTTTCACATAAAATTTTATATAGTTAAGGTCATCAAGTGGAGAAAAAGCAACTACTTCCATAGGGCTCCCTAAATTTGCAATATTGAGCTATGAGTGATTCCCATATGCTAAAAATGATGACACCAATGAGATTAAGGAAGAAAACAATAAGCCTAAAGAGCCCAACGATGACATAGAAATAAGTGCCTCCACATCTCAAAAACCAAAACCTGAGATTGAACCCCAACAAAAATATGAAGCAACTATTATAAGAAAGTTGAAATGTGGATCAAGGACTTTAACAGAAGGACAACAAGGGAGGAAAGTCGAGATAACATACATCCATTTCCTGGATCATGCAACCAAAGGCATCTCCCCCTAGGCTCATATGGTTTCTCATACAAAAAACCACTTGTTTCGAGCTTATAACAACACCACCACAAATGCAAAAGGCCACTTGACTCGGGACTTCAGATTCATGAAAGAACAATCATGAAAGGGTAAACTTACAAAAATAAAGGGCACAACCAACCCCTACACCTAGCCACTGAGTAGCAAAGCAAGGGTAAAACATGAAAACATTTTCTCCTTGGAAATATTAAATTAGGTTGCATGTGTGACCCTAATCCCTAAACCTACCCACTACACAACCTTTCTTACAAAAATGCATGGTTTTTATGTTTAGGAACGTCGGTTAATACATCCCTTCTCCTTTGTGGGATCGCACGAAGCACCTAAATGACTACAACATGACCATGTCATTCAACCGCCAGGAAAACATCCTCACCATACCTCTCAACCACCAAGAAAACATTCTCGCTATACCTCTCAACCACCAGGAGTTCCAACAAGGCGTACTCCTACAATCCCCCACCCTTCATTTATCCTATGCGATTAGGGTTTTCTATTTTTTGTTGAGATAAATATAAATCTTGGCTAGAATGTGTATGAAAAAATAGACCCTACTTCATTTGCCATTAAAACAAGAGCTGCAAGGCGGCGGTCCTGCCATGTATGCTGTAAGTAGTTTGATATGAATTTGATTAATTGGTTAGACAATTTATTGCTTAAGAGCTGGAAGGACATAAGAAAAATGGACCTTGGAAGTTGTAAAATGTTGTTGTAGGTTTCAAGGAAATTTACCTATTTGAAGCTTTTAAGTACTACAAAACAAATATTGTAGGCTTCTCTAATGATCTTTCTAAAAATTGCAATCATAATCATATATCTTGGATATGGTATACTAATCACTTGAACATCGAAATAGGTGGCATAACAATTTAGCATATATATGCAAT
Source organism: Taxus wallichiana var. yunnanensis (assembly GCA_018340775.1). Lineage (NCBI taxonomy): Eukaryota > Viridiplantae > Streptophyta > Pinopsida > Cupressales > Taxaceae > Taxus > Taxus wallichiana. The sequence goes on from CM031241.1 coordinate 103,641,350, forward strand.
AAGTAAAATGAATGTTTTTGAGGGAAACAATTATTAGCCATGATAATAGATAAATCGTAATTTTTGGAGGATGGATACTTGTTCCAAAAAAAAATTAAATGAAAAAGACCATGCATATGTCTATTAATTTAGTTTCTAGTTAACTTAATTTTCCGACAAATTTATTACGGTAAATTTGAAATCCTAACGACATGAGTAGTTGATATTATATGCAACCAAATGCCTCCAATAAACAAATTATATAGCTCCTCCTTTGTTGATAAAATTCAAAATAATTTAAATTTAATTTTTATATGAAAACTGGAAATTGTTAAAATATTTGTATTCAATTTTTTTGCATCTACATCTTTTATCTAGCCTAACTCACCACCGTAAATATGAAGATTTGCTATATTATTTACCCACATATATAAACTTTAACAAAAATATATATGATAGTGCTTTAGCCATGCTTTAATACATTAGCCATCTACTCACATTTTCCATTCATTAATATTTTAGCAATGCAGATTTCATGTCATTATTGAAGAAAACGGAAAAATGGTCAGAAGACTATGAGGCATGTAAGCCTATGCTGTGTGAAGTTAGTAGATGTTGTGGAGAAGGCATCCAGTTTATCATATCTGAGTGTAGATTTAATGCACAACCATAAATTTGTGGAAGAGAGACAAAATTTCAGGTCAATGTGCACAGAGAGACGTCACAGGGGTTGATTATACCTCATTAAACTGATTTCACCGAAATCAAATAAAAAACACCCCCTTTTTTTAATACGGACTGGGCAATTAAATTAGGAACAAAGGCCGAACGTTTTTGTAAATGGGCGATGTGACTATTCCAAGCCTGCAAGCTGATGGCAAGATGACACGTGGCTGAGGGAGTAAGAACACCCAAATTCAATGAATTCGACCAAGTATGGGGCTGTGCGGACTGGTAAAAAAGAACAAAAGGCCCGAAAAACTAAGGAAATAGCCATACGCAGCTCTAAAACCCGCACTCCATTTTCTCCCTCCACAGAACATGGCTTTTAATGAAACTTGTTGCAGAATGAGCTCGTTTTTGCCCTCTACACTTAGGAATAATAAAAAATGCGAGTTGGTGAGTTAGTTGGAGAAAAGACAAATGAAAACATTCAAAATAAAAAAATAAAAAAACACTTCCCAGTACGTAAAATGATTAAATGAAGGCAAGGGGTCGGTTTTCTTCACTTTCAAGGCGAGTACGAGGCATTATGCCTTTTTCATAATTCGTATTGCTGATTTCAAGAATTCTGTGGAAAGTAGTTTTGTTATTAATATTCAGTCAAATCAATTTAAAAGTTGGACACATGTCTGGCTAAGATTTTTAGTTTTAAAATTTATATAAACATTGTACTGTAATAAGGGAGAAAAATAGTCATTTCAAACTTATGAACCAATCAAAAATGTAATAAATTAATTTGAATAGATTTATTAAATAATTTAAAAAACAAATATTAGAGAAGAAAGTAAAATTTGTATTGCTGATTAGTTGGAAGCAAAGAATTATTGATTGGAGTGAAAGCTATAGTATTCCTGCCTATGGCAGAAACTAATAATCTCTCTACGTTCAATCATAAAAACATTAATAAATTAAACGCTTATTCTAGACATGAATACAAAGCCAAAATGAAAAGCTTTATATCATCTACCTAGTCTCAATTTAGAAGCGCAGATGTCGGTGATATTTTGAGAGTGAGCGGAAATTTACTTTCGCATTCAAATTAAAATATCCAGAATACGGTATCAATTTCAGCCCCTTGCATTAGGGCGGAATTAAAACTTAGAAATTTTGTTGTTCAGAGAACGAAATGGCAAGTAAGTTCGATAAGATTGTGAAAACCATACCCCGGAGAAGTAGAAGCGGCTGGAATGCCGAAAACAGAGCTCTCCTCGTAGCTCACACGCAGACCAATTCAACTGCACCGACAGAACTCGTTCACAGAGTACTATCGCCAAAAAGAAAGTTACTGCTTCAACCAGGATTTAATGCATTGTCGACAGCCGCAGCTACGACTCTGAATGATATGGAACGCACAGTGAAATTCTGGAGAGACGGCGCATTGCCGACATCATGAGGAGAGAGCGCCAGGTTAACAGTGCCATCCCCGGAGAAATTTTTGGGACTTAAATTTTTAGATGCTCAAAAACCCCAAGAAGATGCAACCGAACCAGAGCCCCCGCGGTTACTTATACGTGCCCTCCAACGTTTAACGGAAACATTGGCTCCCCTGGCTGACACCCTTTCACACCCACAGGCTTCCCTGGCAAGAAGAGATAGCACCGTTTCAAGCCCACATGGCCCCCTTTCACGCCCACAGGTCCCCCTGGCAAGAAGAGATAACACCGTTTCAAGACCACATGTCCCCCTTTCACGCCCACAAGCCCCCTTGGCAAGAGATGGCCGAAAAATTAAAGAGAAGGCTCTCTGTAATTTCAGAGGCGTTCGCCAACGTATCTGCGGAAAATGGGTAGCCGAAATAACGAAACCCAAGGAACGCAAACGCGAATGGCTCAACACTTTCGACACAGCCCGAGAGGCCGCTCTCACCTACGACCACGCCACACGCACTCTCTACGGCTCCCACGCCCGCCTCAACCTTCCAGACCTAACGACGCCAGCCACCACAACTGCCGCCGCCAATTCAAGAGATGACACCCAAAAGCCCCTTGCAACAGATGCGATAAAGATACTTCTATAGGCAGTCGAAGCAGAGTGCTTAACAGAATCAAAGGCCCCTGATGGCACTCGACCACAACCGGATGCCCCAGGTATAAAATCAAGATTAAGAAGCAGTAACCGTATACACTTAAAAGAAGCCCCTTCAAAGGGTGCTATTGCAAAAGGCGCTCGATCAAGAACCCCCATGCCAGCATCATCAAAATACTACAGCTATATCTTCAAAATAAAAAAACCACATCCCAAGTATGTAAAATAATTAAATGAAGGCAAGGGGTCAGTTTTCTTCAACTACAAGGCAGAGTATGAGGCATTATGGCTTTTTCATAATTCGTATTGCTGATTTCAAGAATTCTGTGGAAGGTAGTTTTGTTATTAATATTTAGTCAAATCAATTTAAAAGCTGGACACATGTCTGGCTAAGATTTTTAGTTTTAAAATTTATATAAACACTGTACTGTAATAAGGGAGAAAAATAGTCATTTCAAACTTATGAACCAATCAAAAATTTAATAAATTAATTTGAATAGATTTATTAAATAATTTAAAAAACAAACATTAGAGAAGAAAGTAAAATTCGTATTGCTGATTGGTTGGAAGCAAAGAATTATTGATTTGGAGTGAAAGGTATAGTATTCCTGCCATAGGCAGGAACTAATAAAATAATGTAGAAATTGAAGCAACGAACAATGCTTTACCACATATTATTAAAGCCTCGTCGGGGTTCAAAATCACGACCTTTTGAAACATATACGGAAATGAAATAAACACAAACACAAAGGAAATAAAGTCAAACACAAACAAGATGAAGGAAAAATCAAATGCTACAATGCATACAGATCGATGGTCAAAGGTGGACCATGGAGGACGTCAAAGTACTTTAAACTTTGAACCACCGATCAACGTGTCACTCGTCAAAGCCCCCTCGCATTTCCCATTGTAAACTAGCAATTGCACATGAGTTGCAAATTACACCGAAGAGGATAACAATGGTAAATTTGTTGAAATTATAATTTTGAGTGAAATATATTTTATCGTAAAAGATGTCCATACCCTGCTCCAAAACTCTTATCTTGCCACCACCTAGAGATTAAGTAGAGTAAATGTTTCGACATGCTTTAGATAAATTCCAAGTGAACCAATGTTTTGTTCATCTATATTTTTTTGGTTTAATGAAACAGGAAGAGGAGATAATCAAGTTTTTCTTTAGCTTCCAAAATCTACACCTAACAAATCCGCATCAAGTACAACAATGAATGAAGAAAACAAAGATTAACATCCGATAGAACTAAACAAAGCTTGCAACAAGAAATAATGTAGAGAATATCATGATATTTTTTATAATTAATTTGATCTCGGGTCAATTAACTTGTAAATGTAAATTGACACCAAAACACCAAATCAGGGTACTTGACAAAGCACTTACAAATTTTCATGACATATGATAACCTCTCTTAAGCATAGGTTTTTAGACTTGCATGACATAGACATGCCAATCACAGAAATTATCTATGAACTTGTTCATCATATTAATATTAATTACACCCTATAGTTGTGGGATCCAATCAACCATATAAGGAAAAGTTGGAGAATTCTTGATAATAATAAGCATGGTAGATACATGCAACGATCACTTTTATTTTTTTGGAAGCTAAGTTGTTGATGTGTCAAATTCGAAGGGTAGTGGGGGTAGATTTCTGATGTGCATTCAGTGCGGCACTATGCCAGCTCGTGCAAGTGCAAGGTAGTCAATAGTCGTTTGCGTTTTTATTTTCTTGGATTGAATCGACGTTCGTTGCGTTTTTGTACACGTGATTTTTTCTATACCAAGGAAAGGAGGGTTATGAGACATTCCCTACTTGAGACAGTCACTTACGAAAGTGAATCCACAGTAGTATGCAAACGACCATCGAAACGAATCAAGAAAATAGAGATTGCGGACAAAGGGGAAGAATACAATGTAGGCAGTAAATAACAATTGCGTCTGTTGAAAATAATGCACCTTAATCAGTTGTCCCGCACCCCCGTTCACACCTTCCTTATGATGTGTGATGCATTTGATCTACCCTATATAAATTGTCTGTCTGACACATCTAATCCATTCAATCCGCCCAAGTCTCCGATGCGACATTGGAAGGAAGAAGTTCTGTTAAAATGGCACCTAGAAAGGCTAAAGTTTTAGCGGTGGTGAATTTAATTATTTGCTTACACAGTTCCATTTATAAGGATGATGAGAAAGAGCCTAAATTTATCATTGAGTGTGTGTTATTCATTCATCTGATAATTCTTTGCAGTGACAACGAAGAATACAAAGGGAAGGTGAAGCGATGTGAAATTTTATATAAATGCAACAAGAGATGGCAAAACCAAAAGGCAATTGACCAAATTAATATGTCAATTATTGCCAACAGAAATAGATTTCATTGAAAGTAAAATATGTATGATATAAAATTTTTATGTGAAAGACCAGATAAACTAAAAAGTAAAAATATCACAAATGAGAGTCCACCTTTCAACAAAATTATAGAGAAAGATTCTGGAAAAAATACAGTGCCAAAAGAGAGATACCTTTTACCCTTTATGCCTAACTCTCACATATGTTCTCATATGTGAATAAATTTGACTTTTTCAAAACATTTTCTTGAAATGATGTGTGGCGCAGAGGATGGCGTATGCGGTGGTGTCACGGCCACGCAGGCGCTAGGCTCGATTTTGTTGGGGCCTGTGCTAACGTAAGTGATCATTAGGCACGACCCCTTTTACCATAAGAGACACCTCCAAAAATGACGACGATCATCAATAGGAGAAGGAAAATTAGTAAAGCATTGTTAAGACGACAAATGTACTAAGCCTTACGTCTGACATCACTTTTTGATATTTCACGGGCGGACTTCACGGAATACCGCCTTAATGCGTGCCGGCAACGTATACAATTGCGTGGAATGTGCGTAACTACCACTTGTTATGATACGCAAACAACCTTGTCTCTCCTGTCAATGGTAATGCCATTGCACCGACTCACATGTATAATTTTCTCCCACAATGCCTCGTACATTTCTATTTTTCAAGAATAGTAATGCCTTCCACAAGACCATTCTAGACAACATGGAAGAACAGTTGTTACTAAACTGCAATGGCTTTAAGGCTGAGGAAGTCTACACAGACATGAGCCGCGGTGATGAAGTTATAGCGGTGGCTATGATTCTTCTCTGCTTCGGATTTCTCAGCATGTTTACACTCCCAATGGCCCAATGGGGCTCGAGACGGAGCTTGGCTTCGCAGGCGCGACAGAAGCCATGGAAAGCTTGGAATTCAAGATATTTGTGGTGACAAACGCACTAAGTTTTTTCTTGTCAATGGGGGTGGTGTTGGTGTTGTTACAAGTTATGGCCATCGAAAATATTACTTACAGTCATAAGAATATGAAGAAGGTGATGAAGGTGTGCAAAATAGTCGCACACATCGCAATGGTATCTGCTGCCATTGCCTTCGTTTCTGCAGCGATGACATTCACCAGGCATCCGTAATCTGTATATTGTCATTGCGTGGATAAGAAACAAATATACTTACAAGATTAAAGTATATCTTTAGGCGAATAGCTTATGGAGTGAGTACATTAGTTCTTCAACTGTTAAAAAGATTTTACATATGGCAGTCTTTTATGGAAAGTAGGAAAAATAGTATTTACAGTATGCACATGGGAAATTTAAGGCACAAAGTCTAATAATTTTTCTATGTATTTTCTCCTTTCTTATTTTTCTTCTTTTCAAAGAAACGTTCAGTGTCAAAAGTCCTTAAAATGCTTTTAATATTGTAATTTACAACGCTCTGGCAAGATATAAAAGTGGATTACGATTGTCACAACCTAGCGTAAATAGAGTTGTGGTGGTGAATGGCGCATCTTCAAATTCTGCCACTACCAAAGAAATGCAGGCTTTCTCTACTGACTATTGTGGGGATCCATCAAGGAAGCCGGTTTCTCCACAGGTTGTGAGCTTTAGCGGTTGTTTGCAATTGGCTGATTGTGACAAAACAGGGCATGGCTGCAGAGGAGGGGAAAATCACACAGCTTATGCAAGAATACTAATCAAATCCCAACAGTAATGCCAGATCGAGCCCCTTTTCGACCAAGGTTTGAGTGCCTTCCCTTCCAACGGAAACTTACCTGTCTTGGTTGCTACAATTTTATGAGGACACAACATAAGCAATGAAATTACAATTTACTGATACATTTAATGTTCGAGTCTCCTTTAATGTCTGCATGTCGTTTAACTTTGGTTCTGAAATGGTGAGCGGGGTGTATTTGAAATCATCAAGTCAAAGTAAGCCACACATAAGAAAACTACCAGTTGCACTCCACACGCATTCTGCAAACTCTTGTTGATCTGCAATGCGCCCCTCTAAATATGGGGATTCAGGAAATTATTGATATTTACCAAAAAAACAACCCAATTTAATTTGAAAATGTTTTTTACTGGTGCCGGAAATAATTTCGTGAAGAGTTATAACGGAGTTTGACTCTTTCCAGCAGAGTCATCTTCAAAGGAACACCTCCGGTGTAAAAATGCATTTCGGTGTAATATAAGTATGTTATTTAAATAAAACCTATAATCTAAATATTAAGTTGGACACATGGAAACACAATTGATTGGGAAGCTAAAAAGATTTAATATGAATGTTGAAGGCAATATATACTCCCTTCGGTAGGATAATAAATAGATACATTATTAAAAAGAAGGAAGAAGATGATATAAATTTGCAAATGTATATTGAATACATTGAGGTAGAACAGGATTTCTCAATGACAAATGCATATTCAATCGGGAATTCATACTAACGGCCTGTTGATCAAGGGCAACCTCAAAACCTTTGAACGTACTCTTTTTTTGGCGTATTCTACAAGCCCAGAAATAGCGAAAACCGTTATCATTATCTATAAATGAATGATCTAGGGATTATAAATGCTTATCACACAAATTAAAAGAGATCATTGTTCTTATCAAACATGAAAGATAAATGCTTTTTTGTACAGAAAATAATGAATGATTTCAATTTACCCAATTTATCTGGATAGTCTGGCTATAATTATCCGCTGCTTTATTATCGCTATTGTAGTTGTCAGATCAAAATCCATGTAGAGGTGTTCTATTTTTGACCGAAGATCCTTCAAACTCAGCACTGAATATTTCGACAGCACCATGGGAGTCTCAGACCACGTTGTTCAACTAACCTGCAACAGTGTCATAAGAGGCAATGGGAAATCCAAGCCAATATTAGATTTGAAGGATGATGACAGTCAACTCTTTTATGCTCCACATAGCCTCTACTTCATTATTTGTCCCATTCTTTGTCATATCATCATTTCTGTTTGAGCAATGCGGCGCCCTTGGTTCTGCAAATGCAGTGGGAGGCACCACATGGATCAACAATGTGCGATCTTTGGGTTTATTGCCACCTCCACCAGATTACATAGGCCCCCTCACAGTCCGGCCAATTCTTCTCACCAACAATATCTCCTATAATGAAGTAATTCTGCAGTTCGGTGTGGATTCTTCTGCTACTCTGTTCCATGTGACACAGGCTACTTATTTGCAACCTTTTTTGCTATCTATGGAGATGTTGATACCAACCCACTTGACCTGCAAATGGTGTGGAGTGCAAACAGAGAGCATTTGCTGGAGGATGACGCTACTATTGGACTCACCTCCAATGGAAACCTTGTGTTGAAGAATTCAGATGGCACTCTAGTCTGGTCTACAAATACATATTCCCAAGATTTTCAAGGGATGAGGATCGAAGAATCTGGGAACTTGGTGCTGCTCGACAGCTACAATGGAACTCTGTGGCAGTCTTTTGATTATCCCACTGAAAAGTTTCTTATGCGGCAGAAGTTGAAGGTGGGACAGAAGCTTATTGCAAACAATTCTCCTACAAATACAAGCCCAGGTATTTTCTATGGAATCTTGCTTCTCAACGGTTTTGGATGGTTTACATCTACTGCACCTCCTCAAATGTATTTTAGGTACCCAGACAAACCTAGCCATAAGAAGTTAGCTTATATAAAGTTCGACAATGAGTCAATCTACTACTTTGTTGAAGGATCTCTATCTAATCCAATTGCAATGAGTCTTCCCATACCCAAAAATTGCATCTACTTTATGATGGCTTCAGATGGGTATCTGCAGTTTTATTCTTTTACAGACAAAACAGAAAAATCTGTTGCTGACTATTTGACAGATTTTACTGATATGCTGACCGTATGCGATTATCCAAGACCATGTGGGGATTATGGTATTTGCACAGACAGTCAGTGCAGCTGTCCAAAAGAGGCCAATGCTTTTGATCAGATTGATGTCTCCAAACCCAATTTGCGCTGTCTTCCACACAGTCCCCTCGTTTGCCCAAAAACCCCACAACCGGCGACCAAGATCATCAGTTTCTGGAGGTGGAGCATATTTCGTACTTTACTTATTTTTATGAAAACACGTCCACTCCAGAATTAGTGTCAAGCGATGAATGTAAAAGCCTTTGCCTTAAAAATTGCTCTTGCAAATCTGCTTTTTTCAGGTATGATGGCACTGCCAATTTTTCCAGTGGTCATTGTTATCTGGAGTCCATTGTCTACTCTCTGAGAACAAACAAACCACATGAAAAGTTTTATAATTCCACTGCTTATATTAAAATTCAGAGAACATCCAATCGGGGTAAGTCTTCGGTTATAGTTATCAGTGCTGGCACTGTTAGTGGAGCAGTTGTCCTGTTTCTCTTATGCTGGGCATGGAGAATTAAATCTAAAAGAAAAAAAAAAAAAGGAGAAAAAGAATGAGGATGATCCTGTGGACTGGCTGACTGGCTTACCTTTGAGATACTCATTCAAGGAGTTGCTGAAAGCTACAAATGATTTCAGCATGAAGCTAGGAAGCGGCGAATTCGGTTCCGTTTATGATGGCATTCTGATTGATGGTACAAAGATTGCAGTGAAATGCCTTGACAGAGCAGGACAAGGAACAAAAGAATTCAGGGCAGAAGTAGAAAGATTAGGAAACATTCATCATTTCCATTTGGTGAGACTCGAAGGTTTTTGTGCAGAAAAATCCCATCGAATGCTAGTATACGAGCATCTTCCAAATGGGTCTCTGGATAAATGGATATTTTCCAACGAAACCTGTCACCATGTGCTCGACTGGAAGACCAGATTCAAAGTAGTTCTTCATATTGCACGAGGATTAACATATTTACATGAAGAGTGCCGAGAACGTATAATTCATTTTGACATAAAACCACAGAACATTCTTCTGGATCAAAATTTCAATGCCAAGGTCTCAGATTTTGGACTTGCAAAGTTGAATAACAGAGAAGAAAGTGAAGTGATAACTATGATGAAAGGAACACCGGGGTCTATGGCACCTGAATTATTGAACATGCATATTACAGAGAAGGCAGATATTTTCAGCTTTGGTGTAATGGTGGTCGAAATCGTGAGTGGAACGAGAAACCGAGAACTTTCAGGACATGCGTTGCTTTCAGTATTACAAAGTAAGGCCGAAGAAGGAAGATTAATCGAATTGGTAGATTCTGGACTAGAAGATGAGGGGATGGATGTTAAGGAAGAGGCGGTGAAAATGTTAGAGGTGGGGATGTGGTGTATGCAAGATGATTTTACAAGGAGGCCTGCTATGTCAACAGTAGTAAAGGCATTGGAGGGGATGATAGAAATAAACAATTCCCATTTTACTTCGTCCTCTGCTTTGGACCAGCCATTGGGTATCCTTACAAGAATCTAATAACTTGGCACTCTCATACACTCCTCCTCCTGTGTTATCAGCAAGATGATTCTTATTTTTTCCCCTTAACTTCTTGATATCATCGACTTGTTAATCAGTCTCGCAAGCGAAAATGGCTCTCTATATTCTGCTCCCAATTTGACTACAAGCATTTTCTAGTTCTATTATTTTATTTTATGTTGAATATCTTGATAAAAATGATTCAGATAATGCATCTCAGAGATGCCACTGCAGAGATGATGTTCAACATATGATGCAGAGTAATTGGATCTTTATACATGCAAAGAAATAAATACTTGAAAGATGGTTAAGTTGGAACTCTTTGCAATGACTAGTATCCAAAGAATATCTATGTACCACATTTTTGTCTTTAGGATAGATTAAAATATCCCTGGTTAATTTACAGCTTGTTATGGCTGACGTGGTATTTTGCAGCTACTTTCACCTCTATGCTAATAGAAAATCTATTGAAATTTTCTTTTCACTTGATATTTATTCATGTTGCAGACAGATTATTAATAAGGTTCATGAAAACCTGGGACATTACTGTGTGGTTCAGCTGGAAAGTGGTGAATTGGTGCACAGTTCCATAATTGCTAGATAAAACTGCATCAGAACCTCCTCTCTAGTGTCTAGTAAAATGCTTTTAGCACCAAAAATTGTCCTTTTCAGTGCTGTTTAATTTTGCAATTGAGGAAAAGGCTTACTTTATGACCACCTATATTAGGAATAATACTGAGCAGCTAATTATTAATGTCTTCCTAGCCCTGGATATTATCAACTAAATATTTATTCTCTGGCCGTGGGCTTATTTTGCTGATTGCCAACCACATACTTAAAAAAAACTCAAATTTGACATCACACCCAAGTGAAACATAGAGAGAACAGATTAAATATGAAAATGATCACATATGAAACTAAAGTTATAGAATATTGCAACATATTGAAAATTTACCCAGTGTCAGAAATTCCATCCACACAAGCTCTGGAACAGGGTATGGAGATCCTTTAAAAAATAATTGGAGGCAGAACTTTAGCAAATATTGTAGTTCCAAGTTTCCAACTGCACTGATGTGCAGACAAATTATCTGGCCAAATGCCTCAACTAAATATGGTGTCCTGGGATTTTATATTGTAGAGTATGCACACAATAATATTATTGATAAAGCCTTGGAGATGAGAGTTAAACTCTGCAACTTTTTGCCAAAATGGGAGCTTTTGAACAAGGTATTAAAATCATCAAAAAATAATAATCAAACGTGGATGTTGAAAACACCTCTTTTATAGACATGTATGTAAAATCTGGAACCATTTTGTAAAGAATGCGAATTGTTTGACAAAATACCACAATATATCCAAACAGAACTAATCTATCAAATAAAAATTAGCAAATTTACCATTGACATCTGTATTGGCGTTCACTATATAGGGCTGCAGAATCTAGATGATATTTAATGCGATATTTATGTGATATCCTGCATGCATATAGCAGCCTTTTTCAATAAAAATTAATTCCTTGTAAAAAATTCTATGTCCAGACTTTGAATCGACTTCTCTAACTTCAATCAAAAATATTATATAGAAATTTTGTCAAACAAATTGCTGACAGTCTTACCATTACAGTAGAGGGTGAATTGGAAAGATAAAGATTTTATTAGAAATTTTTCAAACAATTTGCAGACGATCTTTAAGTAGAGTGTATCCCAATACAAGAGCCATGAATTCCATTCTCCAAGGATTTGCAAATAAATACATTTGATGATTGTTTTAAAACAACCAGCTTCAATTAAAAAATAAAAATCACAAACATGATATCACAATAGATCCTCTGATAAGTTGGAAGAAAAATATTTTATCATACATAGATTTTGACGAACATTTATACCAATACAGAGTCATCATCTACCACTGATAACTGAAATACAATACCAAACAGCAAACAAACCTCCATGGCATCCTAGCGTAGAGTTGCCGCCTCGAATTCCACTGATTACTCCGACGAAAAAAGAAAACAAAGAGGTAATACTTCTAAAACTGTAGGTTGCTGAATTAACAAGGCCATGATATGGCAAATCCTGCCTAAGGTATTGTTTTTTTGTTGTGTTGGATGCATTTGTTCTATGTTGTTTGCATGGGAAATGTGTGTGCGAAAGGGGAAGGATCCGATGAATCGCAAGGGCAGACATGTTAGAAGCGTTACATTTGTTTTTGCATTGAAATAAGTTTGTGTGGGCATTGCTTTTGTAATGACTTAAAGCTATGTTGCGGAAAGGAAGTTGGTGATGTTTAATTGATTAGACAAAAATGTTATAAACATGCAGCTTATATGTGAATGAGTGGAGTTCAGTCGGGGTGTGATTTTGTAATCAATTGAAGGTATGATGTCGAAGTCACTTTGCAATTTAAGCGGATGTGTATAAGTTCAAAAAACATTTTGTGATTCGAGATTTGCAGTGGTTTGAGTGTTTGTACCTGGTGTTAGCTTTGGCGATTGTGAGGTTGGAATTTGGCTATTGGGAAACAGAATTGCGATTAAGAAATCATTTTGTTTGTTTTTAGATTTATTGGTTTGTGTATTCCATTCTAAAATAATGTGCAGTGTTTTTTGTGTTGATAATCACCAAGCTCAACACTATTGAGAATGATTTTTTTGGTGTCGAGAGAGGAGTTTATTATACACGAGCAAAGGGGTATTTGAAGAAAAGTACCTAATTAGTTGTCTATTTCTTGCGCAGAGAATTACACCCCAAATTCGAAGCACCGTTTCAATTGTTTGCAGCAATACATGAATCCACTATGGAGCTTGAGGAACGTATTAACATCTAGTTCGACTTTGTACGATTAAAGGGCAATAGGGTCATGGTTTCGCATAACATAAATATTTTTTAAGAAACATATTAAGAGTATGTTGACAAAATTCTATAAATTTGTGGAGTTTGTTTAGCGCAAATGAAATATTAAATTGTAAAAATGGAAAGAGGTAACATAAATAATTATGAAAATGCCAATATTTTTTTTTATTGCTAAGTGGTAAATATGAAATGGAGGCTAATGAAAGTCTATTAGAAATGCATTTTGGAAATGCATGGCAACATGTGACACTTCGTGGAGATTGCTAGTTGTCTAAAAGAACATCTGGCAGGCATTGTTGCGGACTCCGAAATCATTTGTTTTGGAAGACAATATCGAATGCATAATCCACACACAATTGGTCCACTGTGACTGTCCCCAAATGCAAAAAAGATAGAACGACATGGAAGCAGTATGCATAATGTTGGAGGCGTTAATGTTGCATGGAGTGTGTGATGAAGAACATGCTTTTGTAAAGGTAAGGAAAGTTTTGTTTGCTGTAATGTATTCGAACAACTTTGAATGAAAGAATTGTTTTGTTTATGCCTATGTTGCTTAGCGAGTTTTCCGTAATGAGGTATAGAAACAAGAACCTATTTTAATTGTATGCAATGCTGGAAACATAGGTGAAAGCCAAAGTTAGCCGTAGGGATAGTTACAGGCAAATTAATGTAGGGAGCAACGAGCAATTAATCTACTCTGTGTTCTCTGTTCCGGCATCTTGCAGAGAGGGGCAGGGGATTTTGTTAGTATAGCAGGTAATGAATTGTTCTGCCAGCGTATTATCTATATATGCCATATTAATACTAGTAATGTAGTTAATAAAGAGGAAATAGGCAGCTTGTGAGTGCAATTTTAATTGGTAGGATATATGCTTTTGTTTCAGTAGTCATGGCAGTCTTTTGTGATTCTTGGTAGGCCGTGCATACCATGGCAAACAAAGGAATTTGATTCTATTTATGGATGGCCTCTTCCTCTTACTCATTCTTTTCAATCAACCAAAGATTATAATTTGTGCAAACATTTTGACAGAATATATTTGATGACTAAATCCATTTTACACATGCACATAAGTATCGTGAAAAGTTGAGGTTTTGTTTACACCTCTTCCTCATTCAATGAATCAACCAAAGATAATAATTTGTGCCACCATTGTACCAGAATTTATTTGATTATTAAATCATTTTAAAGATACCAACATTAGTAAGATATAAAGAGTGTTTTTCTTATCCCTCTTCCTCATCCTTTGAATCAACCAAGAATCATAATTTGCACTAACAGTTGACAGAATATATTAGATAATTAAATTTGAATCCTTTCTAGAGATACCGACATACTCTGTCATAGCATGAATATTAAAGAAAGATAGCAGGCCACTAGCAACCCTGACTTTCACTATGACATCCATAACTGTTGTAAAGTGCAGGCCCCTCATGCACTATGTTGGTGCTCTACCACTGAGACACCAGCCCTTCACAGGTCCATCAGGCTTTGTAAGTGTGGATTGAACTTCCAACACACCCACTCAAGCTACACAGTCTGATTGAACCAAAGCCTACCCGGCTCTGATACTGTGCTTTGCACTATGCTGCAAAGTATGGACCAGAAGTGGACTGTGAAATGTTATAAAAACTACAAATATCCCAATGGACTCACAGAAACATCCATATCTAACATCAATACATGATGGTTTAAATACTTGGAACCATTGATAGCAGTAGCAGTAACTATACGAAACGAGTAGATGCAGATATATTACATCAAATTAAAGCCAGGAAAAGGATAGAGGCTGATAAATTAAAAACTTATAACCAATAGATGTTTTAATTGGATAATCATTTCATTATGGATAATGTTTAGAACTTATTTAGCTGATAATGTGAAAGTGTTATAATGCTACACAGAAATGCAAAAAATCAGCTCTCCAACCATGTGAATGCATAGAGGAGACATGTATAAAGTGTTTGCTCCTATTGATGCATAAAATAATGTATTCCAATCACAGAAAACAAGCAAACTATTTGAAAACCATTCTGTCAGTCATCTACAACAAATTATAAAGGAGACATCAAGGAATGCCAATTTTATATAAAATTCAACCCTACAATTCTTTGAACAATCAATTTATATTCCATAACGTGACTGACTTGTACATTGCCAAAATCAACTTGACCTGTACAAAGAACCCCTAAAATCTACACCGATAAAAAATACTATCATTAAAAAAATGTGTTTTTTCTCCTATTTCTATTTCTTGAATTGAACTAAAAATCACCTATGTGACGATAGAGATTATACACTGCTACTATTTGTTGCAGCCAACTTCATCTTCAGACCAATTCACTAAACAGGCCGCCTAAAACCTTAGTTTGCACTAAGTTTAACCAAGGGTAAAGAGAAGGGTAGAGAGATGATCCAAACTTACCCTCTTTGAGTCTCCATTAAGAGCAGCATCGGTTAATTAGAAGTAGCAACCTTACTTGTATCTTGATTCATGAAACCATGTTGTCAGTAGTTATTAATTGTTTCCCTAGGAGGATTCCTATGCTTGAAGATCCTTGCTGGACTGGAGAATGCCCAACTCCAACCTCGGCTCCGACCAGCACTAGCCCCTGAAGTCTTTCTCACATCATCAGAAACAATAGAGGATAAACTGTATAATGTTGCACCATTTTTCCCAAATCCCTGGAAAAGGCCCTTGGGTTTCAGACTGGACTATCTTTTAGCCTTGGCCTGCTCTGCCTCTTCATAAATCTTCATTTGACCAGTAGTAGAAGGAACAACACAATCACTTGTGGGACTCCTAGACATAGATTGCTTGGACTTGCCTTTAGTCATAGAAGGTTTCTTGTAATCAATTGAAGCTCTCAAGTGACCTTTGGCATCAGTTTTGACACCTGACTCAGAAGTATCATCTTGATCTACTGATCTAGACCTAAAAGCCTAGGCAATATCCACAAAGGGCTCTCATGCACAGGGTGTGCACTAAGTGCCTCTTGTTCACCTCTGTGCTCGGTGGGTATCCTATTCACCACCCCAAGTTTTGTGGCTCTTGGGCTGATTTTATCTACAAAATCCAAATGCCCTGGCTCTCTAGGCTTTCTACTGGCCTCCCTTTGTTTGGCAGGTCTGTTACGCTGCACCTCTTGTTGCCTATAAACCATATTTTCTTTAGAGGGCATTTTACAGACCATCCCCTGTTCTGCAGGCCTGTGAGAAACCACAAGGTCCCGCTTTGTTTGGTCTGATTTGTTGTTTTTGTTGTTATTCTTGGTGGGTGTTGGCTTGTTCTTGACAAAATACAGAAATGACCAGAAGGATGATGGTCTTTTTGCATCGTCATCAGAAGCACATACCTTAGAATCTCCTGCTGCTGCTCCTACCTTAGAATTGACGATGCAGCTACCTGAACTTGGCAGGGGAAGATGAGACTGCATGTGGGCAGCGGAAGGGATGGAAATAATGTCTGAGATCCAGAATCATCCCATTGGTCACCATTACAATACAAGGTATAGCGCGCAGCGCCAACAGAATATTGTTTCAGAAACAACAGAGGCCTTGCAGAATATTGAAATTATACCACCACAAGAGGAAGAAGAAGAGGAAGAAATCACTAGAATTGTACCACCACAACAGCCAAAAGAAGAAATCGTGATTACATTATCTGAACAGCAGACGAATGTGTTGAGCATCATCTCGGAGGGGCGTTCTGTATTTTTCATAGGACCCGCGCGAACTGGCAAGACATTCTTGCTTCGGCACGCCATTGCAATTCTCAAGGATTTGCACGGAGACGAATGTGATTTTGTCACGGCTTCCACCGGAATGGCGGTCTCTGCTCTGAACGGAACAACGCTGCACTCTTTTGTAGGAATCAGTTGCGCTTCTGAAAACATGGAGTGCTTGGTCTTGAATTTGTACAAAATGCGGGATGCCAAATTGAGATGGCAGACGGAAAAAGCTATGGTAATTGACTAGATAAATATGATCCACGGAGAGCTTTTTGAGAAATTGAATTACATAGGGAAGAAAATGAGGAAACAGCCGGACCGGGAGTTTGGCGGCTTGCAGCTGGTTGTGGCAGGGGATTTCTTTCAGATCGCTCTGGTGGATCCACCAAATAACCACAAATTCTTCGCTTTTCAGGCCTACTGTGGGGATAGATGCTTCGACATTCAGATCGAACTAACAGATATTTACAGGCAGTCAAGTTCGGATTTCACTAACTTGTTGAATGAAATCAGATGGGGTAAATACAGTAATGAAAGTATAGAAATTCTCAAAACACACCAGGTGTTACCTAATGAGGAGGGTTCAACTTACACGAAATTGTATTTTCTTAAGGTTGATGCAGAGAGGGAAAATAAACAGAGGTTGATGGAATTGGAAGCACTTGGAAAGGAAATGTTCACATTTCATGCTCAAGATGAGGATAATGGATCTGAAGCTGTTAAGTCTCTCAGCTAAACAGGCTTCTTGCAGTGAAAGAAATTAATCTGTGCGTAGACGCCGAAGTGATTCTGAGATATTATTTGGGCACAGAAAGAGGGCTTGTGAACGGATCGAGGGTTGGGTTGTAGGGTTTCAAGACACTAATGAAAATCCTGATATCACGCCCAAAAGGGTTTGGCCAGTTGTTCAGTTTGAAGGGATTTCGTCTGCTCACACTGTAACGACCTGTTCCTGGGATGTATTTGACGAGAATGAAAATGTTATTGCAGGGGCAAAGATAATACAGATATCACAACATGAACATAACACAACAAAATATGAAACAAAGAGCACACTGAAAAATAATCAAAGCAAGAAACATATTGCCAACAGCAACTCAAAATCGACCTTACAGCATATGCGCTTTTACTCTCAAGAGTGCCAAATAAAGGCAATGACCAATAGAAGCTTGCCAACATAAAAAAATCAAAACATAAAACTTTAGTTCAGCCCCATTTAAATACAAATGGCACAATCTCATTGAAAACAATGCAAATGTTTAATTGTTAAGGTGGAGACAATATCCATGCCTTGGAGAGGAGAATAAATAATAATAATATGCACTTTACATTCTATTTTTTTTAACAAAATAACTCTTATATTATCCATAAATAAGATAGTACAACTATTCAAAAAGAGTAGGTGGTATGGAAGTATGCCTCAATTTCAAATTCGCCTACAGGTAAGAAAAACAAAAACAACAAAAACAAGAGCCCACATGGAAACCACAACGTATAAAATCAACACTTAAGGCTGCAACCACAAAAAGAGCCGAAGGTGGAGGATCTCTATCATCGAACTTGCCCCACTTGCTTCCAAGAAGGTATTTCATGTTAGGAATGGGCTCTCATCCAGTGGTAGCGGCGGCACTACCCTCATGTTGATATTCAGTTTGATTTTCTTTCCCCCGAGGCAACAAAATAGCCAATGTCAACCAAGGGAACTTGCTAATATCCGATGGTGGCAGTGAGTTGTGATGGCAAGGAGGTGGCAAGCCCCACCCTCCCTATTGAGCCATAGGAGGAGAGTGGTGACGAGGAGACGAGCCCCACCTAAAACAACTACGTGAGTAATGACAAGAATGACTTCGCTTGATGGTCGCAACCCCATGGAGAAGGAGCCCGACTGGCAGAGGGTGGCAGAACTCACATAACTATGCAAGGGGCATTTCCTTAGTGATCCAAAAGATTCTAGAGGTGGGCCACTTCCAATGCCACTTCTGAGCTTGGATTTGAATCAGAAAAAAAGTAGACACAATCAATGCTTTGTTAAAAGACAAAATATTGCAATCTACAATTGTATGAGCAAAAAGAGCAAAATTTTGTTCTTTCCATATGAAGAAAAGTATTTGCACTTTGAAAGCACACAAGCCTTGGGTGAAGGCCATGGGAATACCCAACCAATCCCCTAATAAAATGTGTTCCCAAAAGAAGGAATCTGATGGAAATGGTTGAAAGAATTCATGAATCCAAGCCCAAATAGCTTGAGATTTTTGATTTGACAAACCCAAAAAAGGTGTATAAGGGTTTTTCTTTGCCGACAAAACAAGCAACGTGTATCGGGAATGTCTTGCGACCAATTGGTAATCCTTGATAAATTATACACCATGGAAAGTGAGCAAGTTTGGGCTCTAAAATGACAAACCGGATAGTGGAGAATTTGTGTTGCCAACACCAAGCAGAAGAACAAAGGGACCAAAAAAGGTTAAGTTTATTCACCATTGGAAGTTTGGGAGACACAAATCACAACCTTTTACTTAAGGAATGACATATGTGGAAACCATTTCCAATCCTTCCACCAAGGCCTAGAGGAGAGTGAAATATTGGCGGGAAGAATTTGAGAATGGCCAAATATGAAGCGTGATCGACATTAGCTAGTGATAATTTATCCTTAGCTTTTAGTCGGTCAAAAGTTGTCAATAAGGATGGCTAAAAATACCTGCAATGTGAAAATCCCTCATCTAAAAATCTTGAGGGCGTGAACCCAGGGAAACTTTTCAAGAGACGTGTTATGGAAGGTAATGACCGGTGACCACCAAACAGTGTGGGAATTAACAGATAACCATTGTAAAGTAGGCAAGGTTTGATCTTCCCCAAGCTTTCCAAATACTATTTATAATAAACGAGTCAACCACTTTGATATGGGATTTGATAAAAAGTAAGTTTGGAAGATCCAAACCCTTCCATGACTCGTGATCTTTAGGAAAGCCCTCAATAATGCAATTTTACACATAATTTTTCGTTTCTTCGGACCATCAATGACATGAAAATTCCATTTGGCATAGAGGGTAGCTCCCTAGCAACAAACATCTAACAATCATATCACCTTGGATACTTTGGGCACGAAATAATACTGTCAAAATACCTTACAAAAACCCTTGTCATGCTCTAAGCTAGCCCATAAGAAATCTTTGAGTAGTTTCTCAAGTTATTTGTAAGAAGCTTTAGAAGGGGCCTAATAGGAAGAATAGTAAACATATGTGGCCATAAGCACATTGGAACAAATTTGAAATTTACCTACTAATGAGAGAGGCTCCATGATCCAATATGAAAACTTATTTTTAACTCAATCAACAACATATTGCTAGAGTCGGGAGGGGGTTGCTTGGACTGCAAAAGGGACACCCAAAAAGAAGAGGATTTTTCCATGTTGAATCCACTTCCATTGGAGAAGAGATAACCATGGGGAGGAGGCAAAAAAGAGTGTCTGTAACACTAATTATTTTTCCATTGAGTGCTCAAACCCGAGGAGAGGAAATAAACATCTAAGAAAGAGAAAGTCTTTTGAACATTAGCCTCATCTTCAAGTAAGGTGAGAAAGGAATCATTTGCAAAATGGTCATTATCGAGTTGAGAAGGAGGTAATCCTAGCAGGGTAATTCCTTTCACTAAGCCAATTTAAGTGGCATTGGTGATAAGATAGGAAAATTCTTCGGCCACTAAAATATACAAAGTAGGTGCTAGAGGGCCACATTAATGAATAGATCACAAAAGCCCCAAAATGATCAAATTAAACACCCTTGATGTAGAGATAGGAAGAGGCATCTGAAAAAATCATGTCCATAGTGCTCATAGAGGTAGGTCCAAACCCAAGTGCTTTGAGCATGACCAAAATGAAGTGCCATTCAATCCTTTCATAAGATTTCTCAAAAAAAATTTTAATAAACAAGGATTTTTGTTGTGACCATCGAGCCCATTCCATACCTTCCCATATTGCAATAATATTATCCAAAATGTATCTACTTGTGATAAACCTTGTTTACTTTGGTCTAACAATCACAGGTAACATGTTGTGGATGCGCAAAGCAAGAGCTTTAGCAATGATTTTACAAGAGACATTGAGAAGAGTAATTGGTTTCTTATTAAATCTAATTTGGATTAAATCTTTATTTCAAAATAACTACTGTAACAGATGATATTAAGGTAATAAACTACAATAATGTCCAAGCAATAATAATTCAACAATGTAAAACCCTAAGCAAATGAGAGAGGGATGATGACTTCATTGATTCCCTACAACTCGGGAGTAACTGGATTGTGTATCTGCTTTATAACATGCTAGAAACAACGTCATCAAAGCTCGATGAGGGTTCAGAATCACAAGAATGTACATGATAGGAGTTCCCATGAGAGGATAGGAGTGCCCTAGGTGATAGTGATTGATCCCACACTTCTTTTTCGTTTTGTCATATTGAATATGTGGTTGCACATCATCGAACACACCAAACAAGATGATAAATTTAGACTTTTGATTGGACCTATCAAACTAACATTTTATATTGCTTCATCTTCTAATCTGGTTATGGAACCATTTACAATAGAACAAAGTTCTTCAAACTCGATTTGAGTTCAAATTTTAGTCTTCCATGCGGCATAATTATCATCACGGAGTAGTTACGAGTTAGGCAAAAAGTATTTTGGATCATTGTTTTCCATTACGGGTGATTACAATTTTCTGAAAAAAATGTCTCATTATCACAATACAAATCAATAAAATACAATGAAAAATTAAATTGACCCTTTGTGTGGAAAATTTTGACTAACAGAAAAACAAAAATTTGAGCCCTAGTGGCTCATGGAGCTCTATACGGCTCAAAATGACAATTCCCACAAAAATAGCAAAAAGTGATTTTTTGGGAACTTCCCCTTTACAAAATTTTCAAAAATTCACTTTTTAGGGAATTTGGGAGAAATTATTTTACCCTAAATTAGGATTTTCTCATATAGATTTAGTTGTAGCTTTAGTTATCACTAGTGGGTTTAACAAGGGGTTTGTGCTAAATTTAGGGATTGTCGTTAAAAATCACCAAACAAAAAATGGGGGGGAAGGTGGGAAGGCTCAACTCCTAGACTTCCCACTTGCTAAAGACTTTACAATGTTCTCCTATCCACTTGAGTGAATAATACACATGTGATAGGGAATGGAATATATGATATTTAACTAAAAAGAAAGCTTATGCTTAAAAAACAACTCACTACTTGGCTTAGTGACATAGCATGTTGGTTAGGGTTAGGTTTGAGATTTTATTTGACCACTTATTTACATTTAATTTTGTATTTTTATCACTTGTTTATTTACCTTCTTTGTTTTATTTATTGCAGAGTTTGCATTTATAACCGTCATTTTGGTTAGGGAGCTCAAATCAACTCACTTGGCTGAAGTTAAGTGAAGATTGGAGATTTGGAGCTTGAGCTCGATGGTTTGGTAACTTGGTTTGGCTATGTATCCCATTTTAGACTTTCCCAGGGAACTCGCCTCATATGCGGCTCGCATTTAGATGTCAATATATCTAGGCTTGCTCAACACGAGCTTCAACTTGATTTAACAAAAATAAACTTAATGTAAAACCCTAATATTGCAGAGTCACACATGATAAATAAACGTTAAGGCAAATATTTAACACAAACAATAAGATAGACAACAATGAAACCTTAGGTACAAGAGAGAGGATAAAAACTTAGCTGATATTCGCTTAATCCCAAAGTGTTCTAGACTGGGAAAACTAATGAACATGAGGAGAAGACTATCACAACTACACTCAAAAACATCTATAATTACCGGATGAACCGGGACTAGGGCGCCTAGACTGGGCAAGAGCGCGGCTAGGTGCTAGATACCTCTATTAGGCGCTTGTAACTGCACAAATGCTTGGAATTTTTTTTGTGTCACAAGGTGGTCATTGACCTTCATTGTTGGTCGCCTTGTATGTCGCACTATGTCCCCTCGAAATTTTCTGTAACCTATAAAGAGAAAGATAACCTGCAAAACCCCAAAACACGTCAAATCCCAAAAAGAAAAGATGTAAATAGGGATTCAGACTAACCCCGATGGTCACCCGAAAAGTGAACTTATGACCGAGCGTTGCACTACATCTCAAGCTCCATGTAATTCTTGTGCATGTGTGTACAAATCGTGCCCTATGAAGCTCTTGTGCAAGATGCACTTGATAGCGATCGATATCTAGATGTAGTAATGTAGATAGATGTGTGGATGGAAAAATGAACTTCCCCTCCTATGCGTGTATGTAGAAAATGCAGTCCCTTTTCCCTTGAATGAAATCTAGATGGATGTCTTTGATGCTCTTGGAATGCCTTTTGATGCAACCTTAGGTGATGATAATAGATGCTTAGAGCTTGGCCCCTTATTATGGTCACATAACTTTGTATTTATCTGATTTTCTTGTTTGAATTTCATAATTGACAACTAAAAGGCTGACCCATAAGAAAACAAGACAACAAAAAGATAAAAGACACCCAAAAAAGGTGAGTAAGATACAAAGAGGTTGGGGCGTCTAGGCGTTAACGTCCTAGATGGGTGTTGGTGTCCAGAGTTGATAAAGATAAAGCAATGAAGATAAAATTGGGTTGTGGGGTGTGCAAGACCAAAGAGGAAACAAGAAAGATAGAAAAGAGGCCAAAGATAGATGTCAATTACTAGTTTTCTCACTTAGGAATCATATGAATAGTAGTATGTGATTAGGACCTAGAAATGTACCCAAGTACGTGATTTTGTGTCTACATTTTCCCCACTTTATATTGTTGAGTGAATACTTGATAACATAAAGTAGATAAGAGATGTGTACCTGATAACCATGTAGATCAATGGTGAAAGCGTGCAAAAAGATAATAAAAAAATGTGAAGTGATAAAAATGAAGCGTGAAAGCTAAGGAAGAGGAAGTGAACCTAGGGGTGAAGTGTATGTGTTGTGTCATGGTATACCTTTGTTGTTGTTGCTTGTGCTCAATGTGGGGCTGCTTCTTGTTGCATATTAAGGATGGACCTACAAAAGAAGAGCGAAAGAGTATTCAAATTCATGTATTATGAAAACTCTGTAAAAAATGTGTAAAAGAATGTAAAAATGAGAAAAAGTAGTAAAAGGAAAGTGTGCACTTGATCTTTGATGAGTGAAAAGGTATGGAAAGTGTCATGAAAATATTGTAGAAGAGTGAGTTTTTGGGTGATCTCATGCCAAGAGCGAGTTTTTTGGGCAGTCTTATGCCAAGAGCGAGTTTTTCAGTGTGATCTCACACCAAGTCCTAGTTTTTTGAGTGATCTCATGCCACGACATAAGAGTGTTGGGTAGAAAGTTCAATTTTTATTCTCCATCCCTAACTACTTCCTAAATTTATATACCATTACAGATGGTGTGATCCCGCTTTGTTCCTGTTTGTTCCAGTTTGATCCAAGGAAATAGAAAATGGAGATAGAATGCATTCTAATTGTTGGAGGACTATGCCTATATTATTCAAACTACTAAAAACTATGTTGATATGATAAAGTAACTGTAACTTCCCCCTGTACATAAGCGCTCAGGAAAGGTCAGGAGTGCCCAGCCACTAATGTATGTATCTAGGTAGTGGTGTATGTGCTAAAGTGATGACCAAATTTAGATTTTGGGCCATTTCTATAACTGAATATTGTTCTATTCCTCTACTGTACATGCTTGTACTGAAGTTCTGAGTTGTTGTATGGGGTGACTGATTCAACTAATGTATGTCCCCCTCATTTGGGGTACATGTGACATCATTAAGAGGATGCATCCCAAAGGAGAGGACCTAATGGTGATTTGAAATTGTATCCCTACAAGGGGAGGGAATGTGCATGGTAGAAACTAAGGAACATGCAAACAAAGTGGCTAAAAACATGTGTTAGTAGAAAAATAGAAAAGCATGCGATGGAATACAATGTAAACAAGAAAGAGTGCAAACAAAGTAGACCATGAAAATATGGTTGTAAACATGGGACATCGCTCATAATGTCACAAGACATTTAGGGCCAAAGCCTCCAAAATAATACAAGCAATGATAAAATAATACATAGGGAATAACCCGCAAACAATGGCATATAATGGAAAACAGTAATAAGAAAAGTAGCACACAAACATGGGGACAAATATTTTTGCAAAGAAAATGTTGCACATGAAGCACCCGTTAACATGTTAGAAAGATAAAAAGTATGTCAAGACATGTATATATCGATAGAGTAGTGTGCTAGTAAGAATAGGAAGTAGTATAAAATGAAACAATAACACTTGTAGTGTGTAAGAAAGTAGATTCCCTCAAGAGCCTCGGTGGGACTAGTAAGAGGTATAGTGTCAAGCATCCATGTTGCATGTAAAGATATGTATAAATTCTACATTCACAACTAGAGAACAAGTGAACGCGCATGTTTATATGTAAAAAAATAATGACATACGAAGTATTTGTCTAGCATGTGAAACAAAGTGTATATGTAACTAGTATAAAAAAGCAAGAGTATGTACAACCAAGATATGTAGTATGTTGTGAATGAGTGAGATGGAATGATATGCAATGTGAATGTGATATGAGTAGCGTGCCCCCAAGCGGATGTGTACGAATGTATATGAGATAAGGTTTATTTATAAAATACCCCTCAATAGTTAAGAATGAACCATAAAACAAGACATCATCATCAGAAAGTGGTTTGAAAATATGCGTGCTAGATAGATAGATAAAAAAGAAGTGTAAAGTGTGAAAGTGTGAATGGGGTGAGGTTTATTTCATATTTAGGCCCTTATTAGTTGATTATGAACCATATTTAGGCCCTTATTAGTCGATTATGAACCGTGGAACCGGAGTGTCTCATAAGGTATTATGATGTGTGCGAATGGAATGCTAGAAAGATGTATTATGAAGCACAAAGCGTGAAATGTGCAGTGTGTGAGGTTCATGGATGTAGTATGCCCTCAATAGTCAAGTGCAAACCTTAGCACAAGAGTGTTTCATAGGGTAATGACGATACAAGCTACATGTATCAATGTGTGTGTGATAAATGATAAATATTGTATATGAAGCACGGAGCATAATAGTAGAAATGTGAGACACCTGATAATGCTAAGAGGGGGAAGTAAACATGATGCCCCCAAGTGTATAATGTGAAAAATAATCAAGTAACATCATCTAAGAGATCATCATTGGCATGGTCGAAGCTAAATAGAGATGCATCAGAGACCAGTAAATGATAGTATGTGGTTGATCACGTAAGGATCCATTACGGTATAAATTATACATGTCCATTGTGTATTCCTCATTAGTGAAAGGTGGTAGTGGACAACCATGTGCATATTAGCGAGTAATATTTTGTGTATATCTAAGAAATGAATCATTGCAAATAGAAACATGGATGAAAGGCATGGGAAATACGATATCAATATGGTTAGTATCTAAAATGCTTTCGATGTAGTTAAACCAAGACTACCTAAGAGTAGGTGGAGAAGTGTGTGCAACAAAGATAAATAGATGGAAGACGCAGAGGTCATAAGCAGTAGTAATATGAACATATCCATGATAGAAGTGAGGGGAATGAGGTGGAGGGAGGATATCATCAAGTGTGAATCCAAACCGAGTCATCCATCATGTGTGTAAACAATGTAAGAGTAAGTGGGATTGAATGGAATATGTGGCCAATAAACATTATTGATGAAAAGAGTGAATTTGAAAGGAGGAAGCACAAATGCAGGTTACTCATGAGAAGATGAGGAAGATGAAATGACGTCCAATGTATGGGCATACCCCTGAAAAGTACCATAGCATTAGTAGCATGAGGGGGTGAGGATGGAGCGGAAGTGACCGTGTTTAACGCACAAACAATTCCTTCGAGTGGAGGCAAGTTTTTAAGATATTCTGTGGGTTGTTGATCATCAATGGGATGCATATCAATAGCAAAAGTTGGAGTAGGCAATACAGTGGTTGGATATAGGCAACAATATTTGAATGGGTCATGATAAACGACTATGGTATGTTCAAAGCCTTCATGTAAGAATTTAACACATTGGTGAATTATGGAAGGAACTTCCTGCATGGAGTGAAGCCATGGCCTACCAAGTAAGCAATTATATTGAACTAGGAAATTGATAACAAAGAATACCGTGAGAATAGTTTTTGGCCCAACTATGATAGGTAAAGTAATAGTGCTTATACATAGACATGTAGAAGAATCATATGCATGAAGAGAAATGGAGGATGGGTTAACATTAGTGAGGAAACGCTGATATTACGAGTGATAAATTAAAAATATTGAGCTCAAATTTTTTATTGATTATAGTTTGCTTAATACCCATGCTATAGAAGTGAGTCAATATTATATGGGAGGATCATTATCATAAACAAAACTATTGTCAGCGATATCAGATGGAAAATTAAGTTGTTGAGAAAATGCATCTATGAATGACTAGTATACTATGTCCTATGAGTAGTAGAAGGAATGTGAGTATTAGTCAAAATAGAAATGATTTTAGCTCTACATGTAGATACTCAAAATTCACACACCTAGTCTTCCTCCACAAAATACACTCATCATTTACAATATATTAATCAAATACATCATTTAAACTCATATACACCTTATCCTAAGTCTAAAATCCTTCATCATATTTACTTCATGTAAATACCTCTCTTATAGCTGTAAAATCTATACTTAACCACCTAAAACCACTTGAGAACCAAAAACAAATAAAACAAATCAATAAAAACAAATCTATAACCATCCTAACCCCTACACTTCAACCTCCAACATCTTCCCAACCATTTACCCAAAATCCAAAACTAAATAACTTCATTTAGAAGTGGTTTTAACCACTTTACCACTCAAAATCCAAAAACTTGGATCACCGACGATTCAGTTGAATCGCTGGAAATTATAAATATTAGTTCTCTACTATTTCTCCAGGATCCTCAATTTTAAACCTTTGAACCTTCGTGCTCGTTCCAGAAAGTCCAATTTTGTGAAAATCGGAGCTCGGAGTCAAAAGTTATGGCCGTTTGAAGTTCCACGGGTCAAATGTTGACTTTTCTCCTCTGCCTTTGGCCGCTTCGGCTTTTCGCGTCCCACGTGTCCCTCTGTCCCACTTGGCACAGTGCTGAAATTTCCCATTTCGGCCGAACCGGCCGGTTCGCGTACTCGCGGCCCAGATGTCCCATTTGCTTTCGGACCGTCTGGGACAAATTTTCCCGATTCGCCCGGTTCGGCCGGTTCGCGTACTTTTGTCCCGCGCGTCCCTGACTGAAAGTTCTCATTTCGGCCGATCCGGCCGATTCGCGTACTAATTGCCCAGATGTCCCAGACTGCCTGTTTCAACAGTTAGTCAATTTTTTCAACTTTTCGGCCAGTTCGGATTTCCACGTCCCGCGCATCCCTGTGTCCCAAATGTCCAAAATGCTGTGCAAACCGCCTTAGCGGCCTTTCGGCCGGTTCGCGCCCAAATGTCCCAACTGTCCCAAGGACCGCTTGGACTAGGACTTAGCCATTTTTCGTGATTTTTTCTGGCCCGAGCTTGTTTTTTATGCATTTTTTTTTACATTTTCTCAGAACTTGCTCTCTTCTACTTGGATAGGGGAGTTAGAAAAAATATGAGGGGACCCTAAAAACATGACTTTTGTCCGGACTCAATATAATTGCTTGGGACTAAAGAATTTGATGCATGTTATCAAAATTACCTTGAGGGGTGAATTTTGGATAACAATAATATTAACATGAAATTGTTACAATCTCACCCATGAGGTACTTCAACAAGACTATGGGAGAAACTTTACAATTACACCTCTTGATGGCTTCCTTTGCACACTTCCTACAATATTTCTCACTACTTCTTTCTATGCTAAATGAGGGGGGTGGCCTCTCTATTTATAGAACTTCCAAGCTTATCCATCCTATCTCTAAGATAGGATAAGAAATCCACTCTGACGAATCATATTCCATACCTTAACTCTTATCTGTACATGTAAGCTTATCTCTTAAGATAAGATAAACCTTATCATTTTACATGGGTTCCACATTTTTAGACTTTTTACAAATAAAATACACAAAATATTTATGACCTCACTCCTTGTCCTTATTACCAATATAATATTTCTAATTCCTAATCATGTAGACCCTACTTCTCTAATTACCCAAACTTTGACATTTTAACATTACCGGACCACTTATGACAAATATTTACTTTTTACAACATTCCTATTGTACTTTGACTGTTACCGTACTCCACATTATTGGTGACACCGTACTGATGGTGCCATTATCTTCTATCAAACGCTACTACTAATTATACTTAACAACATCCTATTCCTAATACATACATTAATGAAATAGAAATTATGGAGGAAAATTTTAGTGTCAACATCTTCCCCCTTCCTAGCTTCTACTCCGTCCTCGGAGTAGACTGTTCTAGTGCTTGGAAAATCTTCAACTTGTCGTGGTTGACCCATTTCGTAATGGGAGTGCCATCCAATTCCTCCAGTCAGTACGTACCATTTTCATGCACAACTACTATTTTGTAGGGCCCCATCCATTTTGGAAGAAATTTTCTCTGTCTTCTTTTTTTGTATCTGGAATCATATACTAGGACCAAGTCATTCACATGAAATGGAGACCATCGGATCTTTTGATCAAAGTATTCCTTCTGCTTCATTTTATTCTTATGGCTTGTATCCTTTGCTATTTCCCTCATTTCCTCTAGCAAATGAAGATGTACCAACCTTTCTTTTCTTGAATCACTTTCATCCATCCTTTCATTTTCATAACTCTCACGGTGGGAATATCAAACTCAATAGGAAGAACTGGATCAATGCCATGCATAGGCCAACCTGAAATGAGGAGAATCCTGCTTTAACTTTGATGTTGCCCTATATGCCCACAATGCTTTGCATGAATCCTTTTATCCCATTTATGTACCTGCAAGGCATCTTTTGCTAGAATTTGACACAAAGACAAAAATTTGTTCGTTCCACCTATCCATTTGTGCTTGGCTTGTATGTTGTTGCCTTCCATGTGCTTAATAGAAAACTTATTGACTAAGGCTTCTACCACCTCATTAATGAAGTGGCTTCCTTGATCATTACAATTTCTAATGGACAACCAAATCGGTGACAATGCATTCATATATGAACCTTGCCACTTCATCCATGGAAGTTGTTTTCATGGCCTAGCTTGACCCACTTGGTTAAATAATCATGCGGCAACTACAATATACTTATTTTGGCATGATGTAGTTGGAAGTGGACCTACAATTTCTATTCCCCATTTTTCAAAGGGACCAAGTGGAAGAATAGGACATAATGGAGCTGATGAAGTCTTACGGTTACCATGTGTTTGACAAATATCACATGTCTTACAATAATTATAACAATCTTTAAAAAGAGTGGGCGGTGATAACTGCATCCAAGATCCTTCTTCTTTGTAAGTTGTCCAGAGAAGTGCCCTCCACATGTACCATTGTGGAATTCTTCTAGCAGCTCCTTTCCTTGATCACGTCCAACTACCCTCTTGTACTGTCCATCAGGTCCTATTCGAAATAATGCTCCATGCAGAATAGAATATGGACGTACCGCTTGATTAATCTTTCTCTTAGTCTTTGCATTGGCACCATCGAAACTTGAATTCATTCGAGATAATTCTAAATATCTATGTATTCACTAGGGATTGTGTCGAGGAGAACAATCTTTGCATCGGGAAAATCATCATCATCACAAGATGATCCTAAACCATCATAGGCTTGAGAGAGTGCATCTGCATTGACATGCTTCTTTCCTGGCCTATCTATAATATCAAATTCAAATTCTTGTAGCAAAATTATCCATCTTGCTATCCTCCCCGATGGGTTAGGCTTATTGACAATATATTTGAGCACGATGATCTATTCAACTATAAATTTCTACCCTAGCAAGTAATTTCTAAACTTCTTTACAACAAAAATGATAGCGAGCCTCTTTTTGATTACGGTATAGTTTACCTCAAGATCTTTGCTCATTTATCTCGCTCCCAAAGTAAATTGGATGTTCATTCCCATTTTCATCCTTTTGGCTCAAAGTACTTCCTAGTGCTGCATCTAAGGCATCAATGTACACACATGAATGGCTTGCTCCAATCTGGATTCTTCAAAACAGTGAAGACACCGGGCTTCCTTGAATTGTCCAAAAGCTTCATGCGCCTTATTTCCCGGTTCATAAGTAACATCTTTCTTGAAGAACTGGGTTAGTGGGCAATCATCTTTGAGAAATTCTTGATGAACCTTCTATAGTAACCCACATGGCCCGAAAATGATCTCAACTTACTTCTATTCATAGGAAATGGTAAATCTTTGATTTTGAAACTTTATCGGATCAGTACCAATACCATCTCTGGATATAACATGCCCTAACAAAATGCCTTTAGAACATCCAAAGACACACTTTGTAGGGTTTAGTGAGGCTTGTGCTTCATCTAACCTTTGAAATGTTGTCTCCATCTAGTGCAGGTGGTCCAACTTGCTCCCATAGATGCAAAAATCATCCAGAAATACTCTGATGAAGGTCCCAATGTAGGGTTCAAACACCTATTCATCAAACACTTTGGAATGTTCTTTGGAGCATTACACAACCCAAAAGGCATAACTCTATAAGCAAACGTTCCCCAAGGAGTGGTGAATGTGGTCTTTAGCTGATATTTCTCTGCTATACGAACTTGGTTGTAGCCGCTATATCCATCAGCAAAACTATAGCACTCCTGGCCAGCTACTTCGTCCAAGATCTGATCTGAAAATGGAAGAGGGTAATGATCCTTCTTTGTTGCCTTATTGAGCTTCTGTAATCAACACAAATGCGTAGCTTCCCATTCTTTTTATTGAGATCACAATGGGAGAAACCCATTCTAAATTCTCCACAGCAAATATGAATCCTGCATTAAGCAACTTATCTATTTCTTCTTTTACAGTCTTGGAAAAATTAGGATTCATTCTATATGGCATTTGCTTTATGGGCTTAGCACCATCTACCAGCTCAATAGAATGTTCTACCCAACTTACTTGACGGAGTTCCTTGTAATCAAAAGTGAATAGGTGTATGTACCTTCGAAAGCGCTGGAGGTAGGATTCCTTCTCACTCTCCATCACATCATCACCAATCTTTATTTGTTGGAGATGATCATCAACTTCTTCTTCAGATAATTTTATGGGTCATGATTTGGTGTGGTGGAAAGATATCCATGACTGAAACATCCACCTCGCTTTCTTCATCTTCGATGTCCACTTTACTTTGGTACTAGAGTAATCGGAGGATGTCCAATCATCGGTTTCATCACTTGAATCCACAGGTTCTACTTTATGATGTCGAGGGATCACGTTTATCTTCACCCTCTCTCTACCACATCCAAGTGTCATGAAACCTTCATTCCAGTAGTTTCTTGCATGAACTCTCCTTAGCCATGGTCTTCCCAGCAGCATTGGGTACGCACACAGCATACCATTTTCATCACACGAAAGTCTACCACACATACAACACCCATAATGAGATATTGCCACATTTGAAACTACACCTTGGTTTAGTTTTCCCTTATTTAATGACCTTAACATAAGTGTTGAAGGGAGATCAATTTTAAACCCAACATATTCATTACAGACTCGGTCATTACATTAACTGCAGCACCTCCATCAACTAAGACATCATGAATTGAAATACCATTACATAATACCTCAGCTTGTGGAGCATAGGGATCTGCCTCTGCCTCCAAAATAGGGACCTCAACCTCCTTCCTTCTTCGAGCATTGAGTCCACCTCACAACTCCCGCCTCTTCTCAGAAGACATAGCCAAGAGTTGACCATATGTAATATTTGCAGGCCTTTTGGACAGATCTTCCAAGATGGAGTATGGTCCTTGCCCCTATGAAATCAGAAAATCCTGCACACCCAACTTTCTTCTCCTATGTTTCTTACTAGTTTCTCCTTTCATCTTCTTAGGATCAGTTCCATCTTGATTATCTTTTTCTTTCTTTCTTTTTGTTACAAACACATCTACTTCATTATTTCTACTCTTATCTACTACATCAAGAGAATTCACAGGTGTTTTCCTTTATCATTATCTCTTGTACCGGATGTAGAAGCTCTATCTGAACAATTATACTTATAATGATCCTTTTATAACAACCATAACAAACAACTTCAGAAATATTTCTTTTTGGACCCCTATCTCCTCCCTGAGAACTAAATTCCTTTCCTTGAAGAAGATTAATAGTTAACTGGCCCATCTTCCTAAGCAGATCTTCATACTCAGTAGATGTACTAGGAGAAATATTTGTGCTCACCGGGAGTGGTTGTGGATTATGGACCAAAGGTGCTGGTGTAGGCTTTACTTTAACAACAATTTCTTTGGGCTCCTCTTCCATGCTTTCTTCTTGCCTTCTTGCAATCTCCTTTGCTTGTTCAATGGTAGTTTGGGTAGTCATACTTCACTCGTTGTCGATCTCGGCTTCATCCCAAGAATGAAGTGCTTATAGAGAGAGATTATCCACGCCATTCATCAACCCATCCGCTAATCCTTCCTTCGGATCTGGGCATCGAGCTTCCTCCTTAGCTCTAGAACACGAGCATGATAATCCCTTATCTTCTCCTTCTCTCCTTGGGATAGCTTTGTGATCTCGATCATGAGATCTGCATATTTCATGTTGTTCACCAAATTCTTGAAAACTTTCGGTTAATAAATCCCATGAATTTTTCACATTATCACCTAGTGTTTCAAACCACCTAAGTCTTGAACCATCCAAAAGGTAGGAAAAAATTCAGTCCATTGTTCCCTTCTTATAAGGCCATTACAAATACAAGATCGCTTAAACTCTTGAATGAAAGAAGAAGCATCTTCATTAGATTGAGCTGAAAAAATAGGAATCTTTCCCATTTTCAAAAGTAACCACCATGAAATACCAACCCACAAGTACAATCAACAAGACTTATGTGCACAAATAATTGGAATTACTATAGAAATGACCACGGTAAACTATGGTAAAACTTGACTTACTGCGGTAAAAACTGATTTTACTGTGGTAAACACTATTCACGGTAAAAAGTGAAGTTACTGCGGTAAATACTATTCACGGTAAAAAGTGACTTTACTGTGATAAATACTATTCACAGCAAAAATGACTTTATCATGGTAACTACTATTCATGGTAAAAATGACTTTACCATGGTAACTACTATGCACAGTAAAAACAAGGTTACCCTCTAATTGATTTTTGCCTAAGTGGGAATATCTCTCCAGAAAATCCACCAACGAGGAATGGTCCCGGCAACGGAACCAAAATGTCATCACCAATCCGGCACTATGATAATTCTTCACCGGGAACTCCTCGTCTTATGATTATTTACTAATGCCATGACCTTTAGTTTGGTGGATGTAATCTGGAATCAAAACAATGATATAATTTTGCTCAGATTATAACCGTGAAACAGACAGAACAGTAAACATGACCACAATGATTTCAATTCATTCGGGATAGATTACACTGGAGGGATCACATACATATATAGGTAAATGACATCCTTAAACTAAGGATTCAACTTCTATCCCTCATATCTCTCTCATGATCACTCAGCATCCCACTTATCTCTCCCAATACCTATTCTCACTCAACAAACCTAGAATCTCTCTAAGAGATCTCTACGAGTTGTCACCAACTCATTATTTGCACAATAATAATGTTCACAATATTAAAATATTCCTAACATTCACTCCCCTATTGTTAACATTATTATTTCCACACATACACTCCCCTAATGTGAACAATGTAGAGAAAAACATTCACACGTCTTCTACATCTTGCCTGCCTCTGCATGCTCATGATCTTGGTACACATATGGACCTCGGTCAAGGTAAGAACCCTGTTCATGAACCTCTGTTCATCAATACGAACCCTGTTCGAACAAAAATAGACCTCTCTGTCCTAGGTATGAACCCCCGCTCATGAACCTCTATTCATCCTCTTGAAAAAACATGATCTTTGCTTTTTCTTGTGCTTTTATCTTTCTACTATAACATATTTACATCGGGAGGTTATAAAAGGAAATAAAATTCGAACAAGAATGTGGCATCTGTTCTTATTACAAACAATGAAACACAAAACTGAAAAAATGCCGCAAACTCATTATGCGGCCCCGTCATGGTTGGCTGGCGAGAGGACGCTGGTTGTCCTCCTTCCTCCGTTGCCTCCTACCTCCATCAATGTCCTTGCTAACTCAACAAAAATTATAGTCGAGTGTCGGATTACACCGAAAATGCACTCATTTGTCCTTTTTTTTTTTAAAAAAAAAAAACTTTTCGACTCAATTTTGATGACAATAGAATGACAACAAATAGATACCCTAAAATCACTTATTTTGACAATGACATACAACTCACAATGACTATTAACATTAATGACATAACAATGATACTTTCTACGACATTAAAAATTTGACTAACAAATAATATAGAATTTAAAATCCACGTGATAAGATTTGACAATATTGGCTTTACTTTTAAACACAATGGACATTACTCTTTTAATTAGAGAAATGTGAACCAATTAAATATCTATCTAGACCTAAAACCACCTAAATGACACTTTATGACTTTGACTAGCCCGATAAAATGACCATTCTAGACTGATTTAGACTCAACAAAATAACTTTATAGTGACACATATAGAATGGAAGTCTACTAACTAAAACAATAGACATATATATTTTAAAAAAACTAAATACCAATCCTCATGCAATATATTGAATCACCGTGAAGCTTGTAGTTGAAGCGGTCATGTATTGACGTGGAAAAAATTATGCGCTCAGTGCATGGTGGCATGTGCGCCTGACAACTACCAAATTCTCCTCTTTGATCAAACACTCATGGCATGTATAAACTGTTTTGGGATGACAGCTGGTTCAGCCAATCGAGACAACTGGCACACAACTCATGCAAAGACCGAGATCCACACACAAAAATGATCCTAAACGCTGAGATATCTCTCAGACTGTAAATTTGATCATTCAAATATAGAATAGCAGGCAATAACAATAACAACTCTGTTCATCGAACCATGGAGAACCAAATGTGATTGAGGGAGTTGCTTGATCGCTGGAAATACGTGGATGAAAGTGAAGAAATAGAACTAATGCCACACGGACAGATCACAGGTCTGTATGTTGATGGAACACCGAATCAACTGAAACAGAAGATGATTGCGCTTGATGCACCCGATCTGAGTGAAAGTGGCACCCTTTCATTTGCCTCTCTTTAGGATTTACACGTTCAAGATTTCTTATTTACTTGTTAATTTGAATGATCTAGAAGAGGATGCTTACTAGGACCGATCTGATGTACAATGAAACTAACAATATTTTCACGGGATTTAACAAAAATAAATTTAAGACATTCCAAAACAAATACGAAGATCTTCTCATAACAACTATCTTCCATCAGCAGGGCAGCCAGAACTTGTAGTGGCTCTACCCTTTCATCGATCAAAGACACATTTTGCACATCGCTCTGATACCAATGATATAATTTTGCTCAGATTATAACCGTGAAACAGACAGAACAATAAACATGACCACAATGATTTCAATTCATTCGGGATAGATTACACTGGAGGGATTACATACATATATAGGTAAATGACATCCTTAAACTAAGGAGTCAACTTCTATCCCTCATATCTCTCTCATGATCACTCAGCATCCCACTTATCTCTCCCAATACCTATTCTCACTCAAAAAACCTAGAATCTCTCTAAGAGATCTCTACGAGTTGTCACCAACTCATTATTTGCACAATAATAATGTTCACAATATTAAAATATTCCTAACAAACAACAACCGAACACAAGAATACCATCGACTATGATAAGACGGAATGACGACAAATCTGAAATATCAAAGTAAATTATAATATTAACATGAAATTATTCAATCTCACCCATGAGGTACTTCAACAAGACTATGGGAGAAACTTTACAATTACACCTCTTGATGGCTTCTTTAACACACCTTTAACTAATGGCTTCCTTTGCACACTTCCTACAATATTTCTCACTACTTCTTTCTATGCTAAATGAGGGGGGTGGCCTCTCTATTTATAGAACTTCCAGGCTTATCCATCCTATCTCTAAGATAGGATAAGAAATCCACTATGGCGAATCATATTCCATACCTTAACTCTTATCTGTACATGTAAGCTTATCTCTTAAGATAAGATAAACCTTATCATTTTACATGGGTTCCACATTTTTAGACTTTTTACAAATAAAATACACAAAATATTTATGACCTCACTCCTTGTCCTTATTACCAATATAATATTTCTAATTCCTAATCATGTAGACCCTACTTCTCTAATTACCCAAACTTTGACATTTTAACATTACTGGACCACTTACGACAAATATTTACTTTTTACAACATTCCTATTGTACTTTGACTGTTACCGTACTCCACATTATTGGCGACACCGTACTGATGGCACCATTATCTTCTATCAAACACTACTACTAATTATACTTAACAACATCCTATTCCTAATACATACATTAATGAAATAGAAATTATGGAGGAAAATTTTAGTGTCGACACACCCTCACCATCAACATACAAGGAAGTGGATTTCTCATGTGGTACTCCAAGACCCTCAAGTATGTGACGTAGCCATATCACTTCACAGATAACTCCACCTGTAACATGATATTTGGCCTCTGTAGAAGAGTGAGAAATAAATTTTTGTTTATTACTTCTCCATGATATTGGTCCAAATCCCACTAAGAAAATAAATCCAGTGGATTTCCTATCATTAATGTTACCTGCATGATCTAAATCTAAATATCCAGTCAAGAAAAATTAATCATTCTTTTTATATTCTAGACCAAGATCCATTGTTCCCTTGAGATATCTCAAGATCCACCTTATTGCTTTCCAATGAAAAGTTGGTTTCTATATGAACCAGGAAAGATAGCTAAATGCAAAGATGATATTTGGTCTAGTATATGTTAGGTAAATTAGACTCCAAATCAATTGCCAATAGAGAGTTGCATTTAGCAGAGGAGATGGATCTGTGTGATATAACTGAAGTCTTGTCTCCATGAGTGTAGCAATCGGTGTGCAATTTATCATCCTGAATTTCTCGAGTGTTGTCTTCGTATATTTCAGATGAGAAACAAAAATATGATTCTCTTTCCACCATACTTCTAATCAAAGGAAATAGTGCATGAGCCTAAGATTTTTCATGTCAAACAATCGATTGAGATCTTTCTTCGTAGCATCGATCATCTTCATTGTGCTTCCAATGATGACTAGAATGTCGACATATACAAAAAAATTTAGCAATCTCTCCTCCTTGCCTCTTGAGGTAGAGATTGGGATCATATAGATTTCTCACAAATCCATGTTGAATGAGATGCTCATTGATCTTGATGTACCAATCTGGGGTGTCTGTTTAAGGTCATACAAATATTTGATGAGTCTACATACCTTTGTTTTTGATCCAGGTATAATAAAACCCTCAAGTTGAGTCATGTAGAGTTCCTCCTATAGATATCCATTTAGAAAGGAACTTTTCTCATCCATCTTATGGACTTTCCATCCAAACTGTGTAGCTAGAGAAAAGATCATCGTGATCATTATGATCTTAGCTATGGGAGTAAATGTTTTCTCATAGTCTATGCATTCCTTTTGTGCATACCCCTTTTCTACCAGTCTCACTTTGTACTTGTCAATAGTCCCATATGTTTTGTACTATATTTTGAATATCCATCTACAACCAATAGGATTTTTCTCTGGTGGAAGATCGACAAGCTACCAGGTGTTGTTTTTCATCACTAAATAATACTCATCATCCATGACATATTTCCAAGCTTTTGAATGTAAGGCTTCCTGGATAATAGAGGGCTCAATAGATTAAAAAAATCTACTCATCAAAGAAAAATTTACCTCTTCTTGAGATTTACCACAAGTTCATGGTCTAATGGTGGATTTTTGAGGAGGAGCATCCAACTTAGCATATCAAATCATATTTGTATACCACTTAGGCATATGTTGTATTGTTCCCGTGGGTTGTGGTCTTTTTGGTCATCACTGTCATCATTAGTGGGAACATTTTCTTATGTTTTCATAACATGTGTGGTATCTACATCAGGTGATTCCATGGAAGGATCCTCAACTTCCTTCTTCTCAAAGAACTCAACCTCTCTACTAGTGTATAATTCCCTAGTCTTCGGATCCATAAATTTATATGCAAGATCCTCTTCACTATAGCAAATGAAGATGAGTTTATCTGACTTCATATCAAACTTCTTTATTTTTTTCTTGGGTATGTGCATGTTGGATTTGCACGTGAATACTTTGAGGTGTGCAATGGATGGCTTCCAATTTGACCATGCCTCATGTGGAGTTGCTCTTTCAAGAGAAACTGTGGGCATTGTTTTCAACAAATATATTGTAATCTTTGTTTCTTTGGCCCAGAATGTGTTCGCTACTCCAGAATCATCAATCATATAACATACCTTCTCCATGATAGTATGGTTCCTTCTCTAAAAATATCATTCTGCTATGGTGTATGGGAAGGAGATATTTGTCAACGAATCTCATGAGATTCTAAATAGGATTTTGACTTAGTATTGGTGAATTCCCCCTCGATCTGAGTGGAGATCTAATTTTGTGACCAGTCTCATTCTCAATAGCCACTTTGAACTTATTGAAGTTCTCAAAAGCTTCACTTTTGTTAAAAAGACAAAAAATCCACATTTTTCTAGAATAATCATCAACACAAAGCATGAAATATTGAAATCCAAAATGACTAGGTTGCATTAGACCACAAAGATCGGTATAAACAAAATCAAGCTTACCTGGAGCTTGATATGTTCTCTTCTTGAACGAGGATCTATGTTGTTTTCTGTGAGGCAATTAGGACACTTGTCTGTATCCTTTTTGAGAGATGGAAAGCATCTCACCACATTGTATTGGCGAAGTGTATCAAAATATCCAAAACTAATGTGATCAAGTCTCCGATGCCACAGGTGTGAAGAAGAAGTATTCTTAGCCACTAGTACTTGATGATCCCTATGGAAAAATAAAACTAGAACACACGTCCCACATTTGAGGTTTTTACAACATTTTTGAGCCTTTGGATTTATCTTGAATCAAACACATTTTTTTATCGAAATGACTATCAAAATCAATCTTCGATTATGATCTAGAAGGTGACGAACCAGTAGTAAGTTCTTCATAAAACTAGGGACATACAATACATATGATAACCTATAATTTCAAGAACTAAGAGGAAGATAATTGTTTCCAATACCTTGGACTGTGTAGGACGAGTCATCCCCCAATGAAACATAGTTTTTGGAGGATGTGTCTCATACTGTGGTGAACTAGTCTCTGTGTTCGGTCATGTGTCGAGTGGCTCCCAAATCAATGTACCAGATTGCACTAGATGGTGTGGATGGTTCACTGGAATGGGATGTGTACAAGAAGTACTCATCATCTGAATAGTCTTATTTCTTAGCTACATTGCCTTGCTAATGGGGTTTCTTTCTCCAGTTCCCCTTCTTCTTCCCTTTCTTGTAGTGTGAATGTCCCTATTGTGATTGCTGATTTTGAGGTCTAAAATCACTCGATGAAATTTTCTTATATGTGTTGTACCAACAATCTTTCAAATCATGTCCTCGTTTTCATATAAGACATTTATTCTTTTATTGATGTTGTTTTTGGGACTTTTGGGAAGATTGTGCTTTTCCTTCCGTTTTTGATGTGAAGGTAGTGTCTGCTCTTCTTCTTCTGCATCTTTGTTGTAAAGTGCCTCTTCTTGTTGCAACAAATTCACCGGCTTCTCAAAATTGATGGTATGATCTGACAAGTTAATTGTCATCACAAAAATGTGGTAAGAGGGAGGAAGATCTCTCATAATAGTGGGCATAAGAGTAGTATCTGTAACCTCCTCTCCCATGGCTAGCAGTGAAACCCTCAAAGATACAACTCTACACAAGAAAGCCTCAACTTTCTCATTCGACTTGAATTTTAGTGTATGCAACTAACTCTACAAATTCAGAATGGTGTTCTTATTTCAGGCATCATACACTATGCTCAACTTATCCTACCTTCTTTAGTTATTTTGGTATCTTGAATGTGGGGTTGCATGTCATCGGACACTATGAATAAGATTATCAACTTGGCCTTTTGATTGGCCGTATTAAAATGACATTGTTGGGATGCATCATCTACTGATCCGGTTACTGAACCATTTACAACAAACCAAATTTCATCAAACTCAAGTTGAGTTTGAATTTTGGTCTTCCACGCGGTGTAATTATCACCATGGAGTAGTTGTGAGTCGAAAAAAAAATTGAGCATTGTTTTCCATAGTGGGTGGCTATACTATTCCCAACTAGAGGCCACATTAGCACAAAATAATGCAATAATACATTGAAAATATGTAGTTACAACCACTTGTATGGAAAAATTGAATGGAAAACAATTTTTTTTTTTAAATCAGGGCTCTAATGGCCCTGGAACTCAAAATGGCTCAATTACTGAAAAACCATAGAAAACTGCTAAAATAGACCCTTTCGAGCACCCCTCCTTTTACAAAAGTTGATCAGAATCAAATTTTAAGCTATGTGGGAGAGAAACAAATTGCCCAAGAATAGTGTTTGTGTCGCTAAATTTAGGGGGTGGCGCTAACTATCTAGGTTTAATGGCGTTTTCTACCTCTAAATTAGGTGGTACCTACTAAAAATGCCTCCAAATTTTGAAATGGGGGTGGGGGGCTAGAGTTGACCCTATGACCTCCCAATTTCTAACACACTTCTACTAACCCACCAAGTGCCTATAGTGCATATAATACAAAATGAAGAGGTTGTATTTAAAGAAATCAAAAGTGACTGACCTTTGAAAACATGCAACATGGCTTATAGATAGGAGGTCCACATGAGTGTAGTGGGTAGTAGGGTGGTTTAAGTATTCTGGGTAAACTGGATCTGCTTTGAATGCTTTTGATTTTCCTCCTTTGTATTTTCTCCTGTCCGCCTTGGCAATGATCTTACTATTTCTGCCTCTGCCACATTTTGTATTGTATCCCGCAAGTTAGGATCCAAGCTCGGCCCAAGGCGGGGTGTTTGGTGAAGGGATTGACTGAGCTCAACTCACTTTGCGCACATGGGTGTCTTTGATTCACCTAGCTTGGTCGACACTTATTGTTTGTAGGGACTCCAAATATGTGTAGGACAATGCGTGGGGGCTAACCCAATTAACTCGATATTTTGCAATGTTTGATCTCAAAGCTCAGCGAGACAGGGTGGCTTGCCCAATGAAAGGGCTCGGAGGTGTGGGAAGGTGTGATAGGGTGGCTCGTTCTAGATTTCGGTGTATGGATTGGATCTAATCACCAGTTTAACCCTTCCAATGTTAGAAACTAACCTAACACAACTCAGTCACAACCATCTCTACACAGGAATCACTTTTAACTCGTCTAATGCACAACTAAGTTTTAATGCTTCAAGTGCTCAACCCACCAGTTCGGTCCTCCTTAGCTCGCTTGTTAGCTCGATAAGGAGCTCAACTCGGTAGCTCTGTCCTAGCTCAATGAAGAGATTGATTGCAGAGCTCTTTTGCAAAAAAACCAATGCAACCATGATTGGATTTTTCAT
The DNA here is from genome assembly GCA_018340775.1 of Taxus wallichiana var. yunnanensis. NCBI lineage: Eukaryota > Viridiplantae > Streptophyta > Pinopsida > Cupressales > Taxaceae > Taxus > Taxus wallichiana. The sequence continues at coordinate 103,684,106 of CM031241.1, forward strand.
ATTTTCACCTTCCATAATAGGTTGTGGGACCCATAGGGGCAATAAAAGGTAACAAAATCCATCATTTATTTTTTATTTTTCCATAATGCAAACAATCTTCCTGGTGTAAGAGGAACTAGTGCAAAAATAATTTGCAATAATTTTACTTGGAAATGTAGAAGCATATTGTGGGGATGCAGGGGTGGGGTTGGGAAGTTGCTGGAGGCAACACAAGCTCTCAAAGGGTGTAATTTCTTCTTTAATCCTTCTCACACACTTCTGCAATCTCTCCTACAATATTTTCTTGAATGTACATGCTCCATCTCTAATACCAAATGCTAGATGAAATATGGAGGTAGCTTGTTGTAGTTTTATTTATCAGGAAAAACCAGGTTACAAGCCAAATAGAGGCTGCAATATTTATAGATATTGCATAGCCATGTAGAGACAAAAACTATGGTTTTATAGTTTAAACAACCCAACCAATATATATATGTGAATGAATATAAAAAAATAATATGGTTTTAATAAATAAACCATATAACTAACAATTAACCCCCAAACTACCTAAGTAACAAACTAGTTACCCATGGTAACTATGGATAATGTAAAAACATAATTACAATTCATAATTACTTACTAAACTAAGTTTTACCTAACATCAGATGACTCCTTTCTCAAATTAATTGAGGAAGAAACGTCAATCAACAATGTCATGGAATGTTTGAATATATTTTGCCTTGCTTTTGGTTCTTCCATTTAGTGGAAAAAAACCCAATGCTTTAGACAATCTCTCACTCACAAACCTTCATGGTTAGAAGGATTCCAATGGCAATGGATTTAACCAGGGGTGTAATTTAAATTCCATGGCATACCCTTTGCTTTCAGAGCCTCTCCTTTTAATTAATGGTCATATCTTGTCCAAAGTGTGGAAAAAAAGATAACATATTGGGTTAGCAAAACCAATCTCTTATAAGGACATTTCAGATCTACTTTAAAATCTTGGTTGTCACCCATGCATACTATTCCTCTTGCTAGGCTCCCTCTAAAGCAGCTTGTGCCAAACTTGAAAAACTTTTCAGAGAAATATTATGGGTTAACTTAGAAGGCCATTAAGTGTTTCACAGAGTTGCTTGGGACATCTATTGCAAACCAAAAGAAGTTGGTGGATTGGGGTTTCTTGACATCAAGCTTCAAGGATCCACCCTTGGTGCTAAATGGACCATTCAATGTCTTGAAGGATTTGAATCTTGGAAAATCCTTCTCATACATTGTATCACCCAAGGGACTGTAATGCCCCGTTGGGCATCGGCTTCCATTTCTACCACCTGCCCTCCACTGCCACCTTGGCCTCCTCCCAACCACCCAACCTGCCGACTATTATGACTGTCATGTTTGTACCTTGCGTGAGGGAGATGGGAGTCGGTGGAGGTCTATTTTTTCTTCACCTGGATATCTTTTTGATCCTTTCATTCAATGCGTATGGGCGCAGTCAGTTTGACATGATAGCTAGTGAAGTAGGCGTGTTACCTCCACCTTCTTGAGTGCTGCGTGGTGTGTTCTATTACTTTGTGTTCTTTATGTGCTGTGAAAATGGACAGAGGAGTATTGCTGTTAGCACAAGTATAGAGGCATGGAGATTGGTGTTTACAGGAAGGTTTCGGTTGCTAGATCAGTGGTGTGACTTTGTACAAAAAAATCAACGACATAGTATCTCTGAGGATACATGGAGAGGACTGCTGGATTTCAGTCGATCTGTACCTGAAAATCTTGAAGGCTATGATATAGAAGTAGGTGCCTGGCCTCTGCTCATTGACGAGTTTGTCAATCATATGTACAGGAAGTCGGGTCAAAATAACAATAGCAATGTGTTTCCTGGGTGGAAGTTATCTGTTGGTAACAAGAGAAGGTCATCTACTGGAACAGAGACAGAAATTCAAACGTAAATTGTATCAGTGAGAAGCCTGAAGAGATCCCCGATCCACTACGTTCAAGGCGAGTGTGCTTGTGGAAGGGACATATCTCGAATGGTGGTTCTGTGCTTAGTAGTCTCTGTCATTCTATTTTATTCATTTTGTTTTTGATCTAGGTTGTATGGCCTTAGTGTCTAATCTTAAATTGTTAAACCCTATAAACCCAAACTGTTAAACCCTAGTATGGTGTGTTTGTGTTAATAGGTAGAAACCATTGCAGCAGAAGGAAGAAACAATTTGGCAATCATCTAGGATGAAGTTAAGCTCTTTAATCATTGGTCATTTGATGATGTGCAGGTGAGTGATCTTTCACTTGCGGATTACATAGCAGTATCGGCAGATAAGCATGCCACATTTGTCCCTCACACAGCGGGGCGCTACTCTGTTAAACGATTCCACAAGGCCCAATGCCCCATCATTGAAATGCTGAAAAATTCATTGATGATGCATGGGCACAACAATGAAAAAAAGTTGATGGTTTTGCGCATCATTAGACATGCGATGGAAATTGTTCACCTTCTTACAAATCAAAACTCAATTCAGATTATTGTTGATGCCATTATTCTCAATGGTTTAAGAGAATATGCTACAAGGATTGGTTCTGTTGGTGTTGTGAGGCATCAAGCAGTTGATATATCCCCATTGAGGCGTGTCAATCAGAAATTTATCTTATAACTATTGGTGCACGTGAAAGCGCTTTCAGAAATATTAAAACAATTGCCGAGTGTCTTGCTGATGAACTAATAAATGCAGTAAAGGGTTCTTCAAACAGCTATGCAATTAAAAAGAAGGATGAGATTGAACGTGTTGCTAAGGCTAACCGTTGAGCATCTTTTCCTCTTCTTTAGAGGAGAAACATTTTCTTCGATTGTCCTTTCAGAGTTATGTTTCTATCATTTCAGCATATGGCCATCTGCAAATTTTTGGCATGTCTCGGCTCCTCCTCATCGGATGGACGATACTGTTGCAGTATAGTAGAAGCCTTTGTGAGCACTTCCAACAGGCAGGCTGTCCAACTATGTTGCTTTCTGTTCAGTATAGAATGCATCCTCAGATTCGGGTCTCTCCTTCATGATATTTTTATCAAAATCGACTATGTGACAGTGAAGAGTGTTACCAGGAGACCTGATGAAAATTATTGCAAAGATTCTCTACTGAGACCTTGCTTGTTCTACGATGTAACTCATGGAAGAGGATATCATAGGGGTGGATCTGTTTCATATCAGAATATTCATGAAGCACAATTTTCTTTGCAATTTTATGAGCTTCTTCAGCGAGTCACTAAGTTGGCAGGCATAAGGGTTTCTGTTGGAATTATCACACCTTACAAGCTACAGCTGAAATGTTTGCACCGAGAGTTTGATGTTGTCCCCAAACTGATGAAGGAAAAGGTTTATATATATATTACGGTAGATGCCTTTCGAGAGCCGGGGCGTGAGGTAATCATTATGCCTTGTGTCCGAGCTTCAAATCATGGGGTTTGCTTTGTAGCTTATATTCACCTCATGAATATGGCGCTAGCACGAGCTCGAAGAGCACTTTGGGTTAAGGGAAAAGTAGTTGCATTGAAGAAATCTAGTGACTGGTCAGCCTTAATTGAGGATGCTAAGTGTCTAGAGACTCTTTTATGGATATGGAGTCTATACCAAGAGATCTTTTTTTGGTTTTAAAGCCATCTTTTTTGCTTCGTCTCGGATTAGGGCTGCTCTAATATGAGAGCACCAAGGTTAGGAGGTCCAAATTAGAAAATAATCGATGCATATGGAGATGGTGGAGGTGTTGGATGAATGTGAAGGATCAAGTTCATTTGCCAAAAATGGGGCCTACAGAGGTTCTAGGGCTAATTTGGAGTGGTGTTGGGAGGATGTTGGTAAGTAGTTTAGACCACCCACCCTGGCCGTGAACTCCTACCTGTGCCAACATGAAGATGGTCGATGTTTGGGTGCCCAACGAGCTTGAAGAAAATGGAATTTAGGCTTGGATTGTTGTTGCTGATCCGGACGATGTTGAATCTGGAGAAAAAGGCAAGATATTCCTACACTTTTCTACTATTGCTATATTTATTTTCATCATGAAATCGAACCACCATTTCTTTGAATTGGTTGTCTTCTTTTCAGTCAGTCGGTCTCTCCTTTCTACTTGCTTTCTGCTTGTTTAGCTATTATCATTGCCTGTATGTTAGTGGAAAGCATGCTGGTGTTCTCTTCTTTGGGTGTATGTTTTTCTGGCTCGAGTGATCGATCTTCCTTTATATATATATATACTCTTCTCTACGATAGAGTTCCAGTTATTATTTGTTCCAGCTAGTTTTAGCGAAGATCGTTATTGTAAGCGTGAAATAACTATGAAGTTCCTTCCTATCAACCAAGGTTTTTCTTTCTTTGTCTTTTGACATATATTGTTAATGATCTCTCAAGCCCACTTGATAACCCTTTTGGCATCGAGAAAAAGGAAAGGTTGTAGGATTAGTGTAATCAACGCTTGGACTATTTCAGGTTAGAGATTCGGTGTTAAAACTTTTAGAATGAATAAGTTTACGTGCAACGTGTTTCAACCTCGCGTGTTTAGACTCCTACGTAGCTTCACTGGTTCTGGGTTCTATAGTCATTCTTAGGAGGTACTTTGTTGCCCCTTCATCTTGAATCGTAACTTTTTTTTTTTTTTAGCTATGTTCGAGGTCTTAATTGTGCAACTCTAGTACCCCCACTATTTCTGGAATTATTTTGGTCTTCTTCCCTCTCGGAAGATTGTTGGTGAAATAATCTAGTCTTCTAACTTGTGTCTCCTCCCATTTATTATGACTGTGTTGTTAATTAGGATTGGACAGCTTATATGCACATATGTACCTTAATGTTTTGTGATGAAAATTGCCTTGAATGTTGTCAACCTTGGGAAAAACTTTCTTGCAATCAATAGTATGATGGAGCTATAGCAGAAGGAGTTGTTTTGGAACTTAGTAGTTTATGTTGTACCTTTGTTTGAATGGTTGTTTATGTTACCAAGGGTTTCCTTAAAAATATTGTTGTTTTGGGGAAATAGGAAATTTATTTTAAATTAACTGAACTCTAATAATTGATGTGGAGTTTGTAAATTTTTAGGGTTATAAAAGTTGTTGATGACATTTTCGTATACTCTTGGTTGACGGACTCTTTTTATCCTCTCGCGTGATTGCTACTAGCCTACAAGGCATTGGCCTTCTTGAATGATTGGGAAATCTCTTGGAGTTAGTGGCCAAAACTAGTTTACTTTGCTTATGCTTCGAAACTTATGTTGTTTGGATACTCTATGTGATTTCAGGTTTAAAACTCATTTATACATGGCTTGTTGTGTTAATTCTTGAAACCGTGGTTTCCTTTTTTTTTTTTCTTGGGCCGATCAACTCTTGTTCTTCTAGAAATATAATATTATAACCTATGCATTTGGTACCTATGATAAAATTCTGAATGGTTGGTACTTTATATCAAATCGCACTCTTGTGATTGTTATTTAATTATTTACTTGGTGGGAATCCTACTTTGTTAGATTGGTTATTTCTCCTTATAGGGCCAAGGGCCTTTCTCTTTCGGTTGTTATATTTTCATTGTCTTTACTCCTAACGGAAGTACATGGTCTTCTTCCTTGTTTGGCATGGTGGAAACTTATTATAACTTGAAGTGTTGATAGTGTTTAGAGGTTTGACCCAAATTCTTGTAATAAAGTGCTTCTTTTCATGATATTGATAGATAACAGTTATGGTGGGTTTGTGTAGCCTTATCTTGCTCAGTTCTCGTGAACTGACTCTTGTAGAAAATTTGCTTTGCAAATGGATTTTGCGTGTAGATGAGGGATAGATTTGTAGACTTTTGTCATCAACCTCAGTTGAGAAGTTCCTTTGCTCGAAACCTTTTTATGTTGTTCAACTATTGTTAACGTCCAGTGGAAATTTTAAAAGAGGATTAATGTCTTAGTATAAAGTATTGTGGACTTTGTCATCTGAACTTTGGAAACCTTGTATTGTTTGACCATCATTGAAATTATAAGAAAATTTGGTTATTGTTGTTCAGTGACTTTGTTGGAGTATCAGTATTTTAAGAATTGATGTAATCTTGTTTTGTTCTTGTAAATGAGTGTTGCTACAACCTTGCCTTGAGAATAAATTTTGAGTTAAACCTTGATATGACTTAGTAATAAAGTGTCATAAGTAAACTAACATGGGATTGTTTAATACTTCTGGAAGTTAAATTAAAAGTTGTATTCAAATAAAGTAACGTAGGGGTCACCAACTTGAGAGCAAGAAATTCTTTAAGTAAACAAGGGAAAGACTATCATTGCAAGTAAACTTTATATCATGATAACCCTAGCTCCTCTAGTGAACATTATTCCTTTTACGGTGAAATTTGTAAAATGACCCTAAGGTGAAATGAACTGTTAGTTGTTTGAAGATGATAAGATTTAATAAGCCAGAGAAAACAAATTGGAGACCTCACCATCTTTCTCACCGCCATTTGGAAAGTAAATTTTTACTCCTTGTTAATACTTTTAGTGAAGCCTAAGTAAAGTTGTTGATAATTTTGGTTAAGAGCCCTAGCTTCAATTAAATACTGGCAATAACTAATGAGGTCTTGAAGATGTTTCATCTCGACCTTCTCCCTCTAACCCTTTTTCAAGGCACCTTGTATCTCTTCTCTTAAGTGTGTTGAACTTAAAACCATGTTGTCTTGTGAGCAAGAATGAATCTTAGTAGCGTTAGTGGTGAGCAGATGGCCTTGTGGAATTTAAATACTCCTTTTTCTTGATAAACAAATTAAGCAAATAAATGTCATAATAGAGAATATTTACAGATAATTACTCAGTGTCAAAGGAATAAACTTGGCTTGGCAAGTTGAATTATACGATTCATATCTTGAGCCTCCTTGAAAACGTAAGCTAAGAATTGCAAGATATCTTATTATATAAATAACCCTCAAGAATAACTCATTGTGGTTGGCCCTAACTGCAAGTGTGTTCTGTGATTGGACTTCTATGTTGTCTTGTCAAAAAGAAAAAAAAAAATGTATTGTCCTTGGTAGGTGTGGACGTTTCCGTGCTGCCTTTATGGCCATCCTTGTATCAAGTTGTTCACAGTGTTAGTTGTATCCTTGGTGATGACATGTTGCGTCATGTCATGTGTCAAGCAAGTCAAAAAAAAAATTATCCTGTCTTTTACTATGTTGTACGTGTGTCTATGTGAATTTATGGGTCGTTATAGGACCCCTCTAGGTCATCAAGCATGGAAAGGTCTAGGGTCAAAGCCTACTACTGTAACCTGCTACAATCAAGATATGTGGCACATTTGTGGCTTAAAGTATATGGAAAGCTTGGGAATCGCTCAAATCCAGCCTCATCTAGGTAGGGGATAATTTCAGATTTGGACTCTCACTTAACTCTCTCTCCCTTTGGTGGTTCCTCATTCTTAATTTGCATAATCTCCCATTCACTATGGTTCACTGGATTAAAATTCTTAGACTTTTCAAGAAGGGAATCAAGGTAATTGGTGACATCTTTTGCAAAGCTTCATGAGATTTGCTGCCATAAGGGATACGCTAAAAGTGAAATTCCAACTCAAAGAGGAAGATGCAGAGTCTATTTTTGAAATCACGAATTATGTACCTTATACTTGCCTTCATAAATTGGGGATCTACTTTGGTGTGCCCTATTGGCATGATTAGCATTGACCATCTGTGACCCCCTTTTATTGATACAAACCCCATATCATCTATCACCTTGTTGCCCCAAAACATGTTCTAAGCATCTCTTTAAACCATCGTTGGAATCTAAAATCTAGGGATGGGATATGGGCCAGAAGGTTTGACACCATCTAGAAAGCAGCGGATTGAGTCTAAAAAATCCCACTTCTATGGTGCCTTTTATATCAAGGCCTCCATGTTGGAGATAGACTCAAACACATGGGAGTTGCTAAACCTACGCGCCCCACTTACCAATATGCAGAGTCAAATAAACACCTCTTCTAGTTTTGCCTACATGCCCAATCTACCTAGAAGTGGATATTCACCCTTTTCCAACCTTTCATCCCTAAATTCTTCTCCTAAAAATGGTTCTACCATGGCATTTGACGATATTGCATGCAACATACAATAATTATTGATAAATATTTAGAGCTAATATTCTTTTTCATATTTGGAAATACATAAATTTTGTCTATTTTTACATCATTGCTATGGATGGAGATTTCCTTATGACTACTAAAGTTATTGTGATATCCAATGTTATGTTTGAAATCTAGGTGCCAGCGAAGAAAGTTTTCCTAGAGGTGGAACATCTTTAATCCGTGCTCTCGCATAGAGGTAATACCCCATATGCTATTAGCCGAGTTCCTCCAAACTCGTTGCGCCATTGTTCTCCCTCACATGGTCATGACCAAGGCTTTCACAGGTGTTGCTCCAAAAGTTAGCGTAGCTCCTCTTGTCAACACTGCCACTCCCCTCCCAGATCTCGATGTCCTTCTCTTGCCCGCAATGGAAATTTTTTTGATTGGCTCGGTGTCAGTGGTAGAAGTGGGTGTGGGTCCCCCTCTCATGGAAAATTCCTACGTTTGGCATTAATCCATCATTTCACCACCATGATCAACCTAATGAAGAAGAAGAGCAAACAATAATAGCAGCGTGATGGGTGGGATTCCATCCCTAACACGACCCACCCCTCTGCCACTTGTGGCTAGGGGACAAGCTAGATAGACCAACGTCTCCTCTTCTGAGCCCCATGTTCAGTGTTGCAGTGTAGTTTTTGTGGGCCTCCTTGTTCTCTGGAGCCTTTTATTTTCATGCACATTTTTTTGGTTTAACAACACACTAATATTTTAATGCTTAGTTATTGATGCCCTTGTGAGGCGAGATAAGTTTTTCTCAAAGTTTTCTTGATTCAATTTGACATGCATTATGGGATGTGACCTCTTCTACCCATTTTTTTGTACGATAAGTGGGGTACTATTATATTTTTTTATATATAAATGGGAGCTTTTCAATCCAAAAAAATCACTACAATTACAAAATGAAGGAAAAAATCAATATAATAAAACTTAGAACAATATAAATATTAAAAATTGAGAATTCTAATTCTAATTCATGTTTATTTAATTTTTTAGTTATACAATTTATTTAATATATATTTATAACGGTTAAAAAACAAATGCAAAGTTTTAAAGGTTAGAGGTGACTTATTTATTAGGGTGAAATATACTATTAACATCATGAGCAATGAGTTTAGTCTCGCAATTTGCAAATCCGTTTTCTTTTGGCATTGAAAATGAATGTGTGGTAGTCCACTCCAAAGCCAGTGCATTGACTAAACATGTACATTGACTAAACCTTTGAAAATGAATGTGTGGTACCTATCTAAGTTATGCCTGTGCATTGACTTGGAAATGAATGTGTGGTACCTAGCTAAGTTACCCCTATGCATTAACTAAACCTGTGCATTGACTAAACCTTTCAAAATTAATGTGTGGTACCTATCTAAGTTACACCTGTGCATTGACTAATCCTATGCATTGACTAAACCTTTCAAAATTAATATGTGGTACATAAACCTTTCAAAATTAATATGTGGTACCTAAGTTACACTGTGCATTGACTAATCCTATGCATTGACTAAACCTTTCAAAATTAATGTGTGGTACCTATCTAAGTTACGCCTGTGCATTGACTAAACCTTTCCAAATTAATGTGTGGTACCTAGGTTACCCCTGTGCATTAACTAAACCTTTCAAAATTAATGTGTGGTACCTATCTAAGTTACGCTTGTGCATTGACTTTTATGTTTGGAAATGAATGTGTGGTACCTAACTAAGTTACGCCTATGCTTCGTTTGTTTGTTTTTATTTGAATTTGGGATCTACTCTCTTAATAAGATTTTCTCATTTCCCTGCCATTGTGGACTGGCTACATTTCTATACTTGTTCACTGCTCTTGTTGTTTTGTAGTTTGCAGCTTTCAAGGATGATGGCACTGAACTGTTATATTCCCTGCAAAGCTTCTATTTCATTATTTGTCACAATCTTCGTTATATCATCATTTCTGTTTGAATATTGTGGCGCCATTCGTTCTGCAAATACACACGGAGGCATCACATGGATCAACAACGTGCAGTCTTTGGGCTTATTGCCACTTCCACCAGATTACATAGGCGTCCTCACAGTCAGGCCTATACTTCTCACCAACAATATCCCCTATAATGGTGCATTCCTGCAGTTTGGATGTGGATTCTTCTGCTACTCTGTTCCTTGTGACAGAGGCTACTCATTTGCAACCTTTTTAGTATCTATGGAGAAGATGGTACCCACCCAATTGACCTGCAAATGGTTTGGAGTGCAAACAGAGAGCGTTTGCTGGAGGACAACGCTACTCTTGGACTCACCTCCAATGGAAATCTTGTGTTGAAAGACGCAGATAGCACTCTGGTCTGGTCTACAAATACATTTACCAAAGATTTTCAAGGGATGAGGATCGAAGAATCTGGGAACTTGGTCCTTTTCAATAATTCCAATGGAACTCTGTGGCAGTCTTTTGATTACCCCACTGATAAGCTCCTTTTAGGGCAGATAATGAAGGTAGGACAGAAGCTTATTGCAAACAATTCTCCTACAAATACAAGCCCAGGTATTTTCTTTGGAACCTTGCTTCTCCACGGTTTTGAATGGTTTATATCTACTGCACCTCCTCAAATGTATTTTAGGTACCCACAAAAACCCAGCCCTGAGAAGTTTGCTTATATACAGTTCGAGAATGAGTCGCTCTACTACTTTCATGAAGGATCTCTATCTAATCTCAGTCTTTCCATACCCAAAAATTGCATCTACTTTATGTTGGCTTCAGATGGGCATATGCAGTTTTATTCTTTTGCCGACAAAACAGGAAAATCTTTTACTGACTATTTGACAGATTCTACTGATGCGCTGAACGTATGCGATTATCCAACACCATGTGGGGATTATGGTATTTGCACAGACGGTCAGTGCAGCTGTCCAAAAGAAGCCAATGCTTTTGATCAGATTGATGTCTCCAAACCCAATTTGGGTTGTCTTCCACACAGTCCTCCCGTTTGCCCAAAGACCCCCACAAGCAGCGACCAAGATCATCAGTTTTTGGAGGTGGAGCATATTTCGTATTTTACTTATTCTTTTGAAAACGCGTCCACTGCAGAATTGGTGTCAAGCGATGAATGTAAAAGTCTTTGCCTCAAAAATTGCTCTTGCAAAGCTGCTTTTTTCAGGTATGATGGCACTGCCAATTTTTCTAGTGGTCTTTGTTATCTGGAGTCCATTGTCTACTCTCTGAGAATGAACAATCCAAGTGAAAAGTTTTATAATTCCACTGCTTATATTAAAATTCAGAGAACATCCAATGGGAGTAAGTCTTCGGTTATAGTTATCAGTGTTGCTGTTGTTGGTGGAGTGACTCTCATGTTCCTCTTATGCTGGGCATGGAGAATTAAATCTAAAAGAAACAAACAAGAGGAGAAAATGAATGAGGATGATCATGTGGACTGGCCGGCTGGCTTACCTTTGAGATTCTCATTTCTGGAGTTGCAGAGAGCTACAAATGATTTCAGCTCGAAGTTGGGAAGCGGCGGATTCGGTTCCGTTTATGAGGGTGTTCTGATTGATGGTACAAAGATCGCAGTTAAATGCCTTGACAGAGCAGGACAAGGAACAAGAGAATTCAGGGCAGAAGTAGAAACATTAGGAAACATTCATCATCTTCATTTGGTGAGACTCAAAGGTTTTTGTGCAGAAAAGTCCCATCGAATGCTAGTATACGAGCATCTTTCAAATGGTTCTCTGGATAAATGGATATTTCCCAACGAGACCCGTCAACATGTGCTTGACTGGAAAACCAGATCCAAAGTAGTTCTTCATATTGCACGAGGATTAACATATTTACATGAAGAGTGCCGAGAACGTATAATTCATTTCGACATAAAACCACAGAACATTCTTCTGGATCAAAATTTCAATGCCAAGGTGTCAGATTTTGGGCTTGCAAAGTTGATTAACAGAGAAGAAAGTGAAGTGATAACTATGATGAGAGGAACACCGGGGTATATGGCACCTGAATTATTGAAAATGCATTTTACAGAGAAGGCAGATATTTTCAGCTTTGGGGTAATGGTGGTCGAAATCGTGTGTGGAAAGAGAAACCGAGAAGTTTCAGAGCATGGGTTGCTTTCAGTATTACAAAGTAAGGCCGAAGAAGGAAGATTAATCGAATTGGTAGATTCTGGACTAGAAGATGAGGGGATGGATGTCAAGGAAGAGGCGGTGAAAATGTTAGAGGTGGGGATGTGGTGTATACAGGATGATTTTACAAGGAGGCCTGCTATGTCAATAGTAGTAAAGGCATTGGAGGGGGTGACAGAAATAAACAATTCCCATTTTACCTCGTCCCCTGCTTCGGACCAGCCATTGCTATCCTTACAAGAATCTAATAACTTGGCGCTCTCATACGCGCCTCTGTCTTCTGTGGTATCAGCAAGATGATTCTTAATTTTTCCCTTTCACTTCTTGATATCATCAACTTGTTAATCGGTCTCTGGCAAGTGCGGAAATGGCTGCTCCATATTCCGCTCCCAGTTTGACTACGAACATTTTCTAGTTTTATTGTTTTATTTTATGTTGAATATCTTGGTAAAAATGATTCAAATCATCCATCTCAGAGATACAGAGATGATGTTCAATATATGATGAAAGGGTAATTGGATCTTTATATATGCAAAGAATTAAAGAATTGAAAGATGGTTAAGTTGAAACTCTTTGCGATGACTAGTATCCAAAGAATATCTGTTGTACCACATTTTTGTCTTTAGGATAGATTAAAATATCCCTGTTTTCCCCAGGAAACCCACCTCATTAAGATTAAGGTTAATTTACAGCTTGTTATGGCCGACATGGTATTTTGCAGCTACTTCCACCTCTATATTATTTGCTTCTCAGTGCTGTTTATTTGTCCTTTTCAGTGCTGTTTATTTGCAATTGAAAAAAAGGCTTACTTTATGACCACCTATATTAAGAATAATACTGAGCGGCTAGTTACTAATGCCTTCCTAGTTCTCGATATTATCAACTAAATACTTATTATGTAGATTGCCAACCACCCTTTAAAGTGAAACATAGAGAGAACAGATTAAATATGAAAATGATCACATATGAAGTTATAGTTATAGACATTCTATTTTTTTAAATTTGAATAGCTCCTATATTATCTATAAACAAGAGCCGCAAGGTCAATTCCTGCAATATATGCTGGAAGTAGTTTGAAATAAATTTGAACGTTTAAATTGGTGGGATAAGAATTTAGCATGTCTATGCCATAAGCATAAATGGATAATGGATGATGGATAATGGATATGGATAAATGGATAATGGATGATGGATAATGGATATGGATAAATGGATAATGGCTAATGGATAAAATCGTGGTGTGAAGTATTTCAAGACTTATTAGTTTCAGTCAACTTAATTTTCCGAATTTAAAATCCTAACAAAATTAGTTGATATATATATCTGTGTGTGTCATTATTGTTCTCTACACCAGCAACCAACTAGACAATTGTAAATTAATATTTAGATAGTTACATAAAGGGACTGGTGTTGTGTGTGTGTGTGTGTGTGTGTGTGTGTGTGTGTGTGTGTGTGTGTGTGTGTGTGTGTGTGTGTGATTATTGTTCTCTACACTAGCAACCAACTAGACAATTGTAAATTAATATTTTGATAGCTACATAAAGAATATTTTGATAGTTACATAAAGGGACCGGTTATGTGTGTGTGTGTGTGTGTGTGTGTGTGTGTGTGTGTGTGTGTGTGTGTGTGTGTGTGTGTGTGATTATTGTTCTCTACATCAGCAACCAACTAGACAATTGTAAATTAATATTTTGATAGCTACATAAAGGGACTGGTGTTTTATTGAAATATGAAAAATATAATATTTAATAATCAATGATTTGATATGGATGGTTGTCTGGATGACTTTAGAAAACAAGGCCATGATATGGCAAATCCTACCGATGCCAATGTAGTTTTTTGATGGGCTGGATGTGTCGGGTCTATAATTTTGTGGACCAAATTGTTTGTTGGAAATTGGAAGGATTAGTTGAATTGCGATCGAGGAATTGTTGCAAGCGTTGAGTGTAACTTTGCATGGATTGAGTGAAGAAACTATTGTAATCGTAGAAGTACTCCCGTGTTAAGTCGGTGGACTTACATTGCCACTAGGTGCATTTCCTTTGAAGCCTTTTTGTAATTTAGCTTGTGGAGCATTTTGAAGCAATACAGATGCATTGCTCTAGTTTGCAAATGAACTAACACATGCATAATCTGTGAATCCTTGCGGATCGCCGTAGTGCTGCACGGGTTGAGGAGTGAAACCCTGACCCTGTGACTTTAACATACTGTTGGCAGAAGTATTTTTTTCGAACATTTAAGGATTGAAATTGTTGTTTGTTTCTATGTTTAAGATGAGCTTAAACAGTGGGCGATTGCTGGCGCATGTTGTGCAGTCCCAGTAGAACTGTAATATATAGGTATATATATTAGCTGATGTAAGGTCTTACTTTGTATATGTTGCATTTATATTCGATATTCACTAGTAAAATTGTAATACGTTAGTGTAAAAGGTGATTAAATTAACATAGCGCAACAACTCGATATATGGATGATGCCAAAATCGATTGTTTGTTATGAATAAGCTTATTCAAAGCAATTGTATCTTGATTCGTAGCAGGGTATCTAAAGAAGTAGCTTAGAAATTGCCAATGAAAATGTCTATTATAATATATTCTGTATTCAGAAGTTCCCAAAACCAGGGTTGGTTTACTGTTTGGTGTGGTTCTTGAATAAAAATTGATTAGTTGCATGCGTATGGGTGAATAAAAATAAAATAAAACAATGGTTTTTGAGTGAGCTTTGTTTAATGCAAGCTTCTAGGACATTGCAATGTATGGGTTATGTGTTTTTTGCTTGGGAATTGCGCTACGGTGCGAGAATGTTGTGAGCATTTATCTAGTTCAAATAGGAAAGTAGAAGCAAAAAATGGTAGGTTTTTTCGGGGATGACTTTTTGGATAGGAGGTTTTCCATTGGTGGTGGTGTTGTCTAATCAAGTAAATGAGCATGTTAGATGAAATTAGATGTGGCACTTAAATTAATTGTGGTGATACATGAATGCGATATGCAACCTGAGAAAGTTATCAACATATAGGTGTAGTTTGTATGATTGAAGGGCATTATGAATTTGTGGAATTTTTTTTTTTAATGAAACATATTGTGAATACGATGAGAAGATTGTGAAAAAGCATCTACTGTATTTAGTGCAGAAGGAATATTAAAATATTTAAAATAAAAAAGGGAAGATAAAAATTTATGAGAAAACTAAATAATTGTTTTTTTGATGGGAAAGTGGTCAATATAAATTCGACCAAAGTGAAAGTCATGTAATAGAAATTCATTTCATAACTGCATAGCAATGTGTCATAGTTAGTGGATAGTGTCAGCTATGTAAAATAACATGTGGCAGTTTGTGATGTGCATTGTAAAAACATATCTTGTGGAAGACCATGGTGAGTTCGTGATCTAGAAGTGAAGATGCTAACCAACACCTAATCTCTGCAAGGCATTTTACTCCTTAAGTCGATGTTTTGAAAGACACATAATCAGAATGGTGCTAGCAGTGTTGAGTGAGAAAGCTTCAACACAAAAGTTAAAACTGAAATGGATGTTCGCATTTGTTGATCAACTAGCAAGGTATTCTTCATGCCTTCCCAACAATTTTATATTTGAGTTTGAAGCATGCCAATATTTCTTTTAAGGATGATGAAGGTAGAAATAAGTGGGTTTATTTCATAGATAGATATATTTGGAAGAAGATGATGGCTTTACAAAAATTTTAATAGCACATTGTGAATAAAATACATATTTCAATTCAATAATTTTATGTTGAAACATTTTTAGTATATCACTCTAGAAAATATTTTCATGTTAGAAATTGAATATAGTCAAGGATGCCAAAAAGGAAATAGATGAAGTTTTGCATGTCTGCATGCTTGGAGAAAGTGCTTTGGCTAATCCATTTCAATGGTGGCTGAGGGCATAGTTGGTGCATTGTATAATTAAAATGCTAAGTCTCTTCTCTTTCCTAGTAACTCTGGCGCATATCTGAAACAGTCCTTATCAGGAAGGAAGGTATGAGATTCAAAACCCATCAACACATCCAACACACCACATCCTGAAATTCTTCACCCACTCCACAATATAAAATTTTGTCAGGGCATCACTTAAACTTTAATAAGGTAGGCCAGGAAAATCAATTTTAGATATCATAGTCAATATTTTAATGTTGAGAAAAATAAAAGCATTATATTCGCTATAGTTAATCATTTGTTTCCTATGGGCCAAGGTAAAGTAAAACTATTGACAGGAAAAATCCAGGGCATGTGGTCCAAAAGTACTGAGGCATATTGGTTTGGTACCTAAATCAGTAAAGAGCACACTCATAAATTTGTGGATCACAAAATGAATATCAAAAAGCTGTTAAATGCTAAAATCGAATTCCATTCTATTTGGCCTATAATAGAAGCACCTCTGGCCTAAAACAGGACTATTGTTCATAATACTGAATTGACAATAATAACCTGTGCATTCCAAAGTCAATTGGAAACTTGTCAGAGTCGAGAGTGCTGGCAGCATTTTATCCTCACAAGCAATGGCCACAACAACCCAACATGTGTCTGTGTTGATCATAAAAATGGATATTGAAAGGAGTTATTCTGTTGGAGTAGATTTGATGGCCAAGGCAAGAAAGGAGCAGTAGACAAGTATTCTTTCCACTCTCTCATCTATAGGTTTATCACACAATGAATTGAATGGAAGTGTTGGTTCAGAATTTGGAAAGTTGAAGGGGTTAATGTTTCTTGCTCTTTGCAAAAACCATCTGAGTGGAAGTATTTGACATAGTCTTGGTGATTTACAAACAATTTTTCTGGCGTGTTTGAATTGACATTGTTGTTCTTGAGACTGTGCATGAAGACGGTTCTTTTAGAGGCATTGAGCATGATTTTCAAGTTGTTCTTGAATTGAGGAAGACACCGGGTGTGAAGTCATCAGTCTGGGACAAAGAACTGAAGTGAGTATAAACAAGCATACAATTGCTGAATTTTTGATGCAGCCAATGTAGATTGTTCGATAACTTGGCAAGTTGAATAAGAAATTCCAGAAAAAATGGTAACTAAATAGCTTGTTTTGTATTTGTTTCATAATTGCTATGGGCAGGGTAGTAGATATAGGTAAAGTATTATATGATTAACTTCTAGATAAAACTACACCAGAAATTCCTTTCTATTGTCTAGTAAAGTGCTATTAGCACCAAAAATTGTCCTTTTCAGTGTTGTTTATTTGCAATTGAAAAAAAGGCTTACTTTATGACCACCTATATTAAGAATAATATTGATCAGCTAGTTACTAATGCCTTCCTAGATCTGGATATTATCAACTAAATACTTATTATACAGATTGCCAACCACACTTTCTAAAAAAACTAAAAATTTGACATTGTATCCAAGTGAAACATAGAGAGAACAAATTAAATATGAAAATGCTCACGTATAAAGTTATAGAATATTGCAACATATTAAAAATTTACATTCTATTTTTTTAAATTTGAATAGCTCCTATATTATCTATAAACAAGATCCATGAGGCCGCTGCCATATATGTTGGAAGTAGTTTGAAATAAATTTGAACGCTTAAATTGGTGGGATAAGAATTTAGCATGTCTATCTATGCCATATAAATGGATAAATGGATAATGGTTTTCTTAAAATGGATATTGGATGGATAAATGGATAAATGGATATGGATAAATGGATAATGGATAATGGATAAAATCGTGGTGTGAAGTATTTCAAAGACTTATTAGTTTCTAGTCAACTTAATTTTCCAAATTTAAAATCCTACCAAAATTAGTTGATATATATATATATATATATATATATCGATCGGTGTGTGTGTGTGTGTATGTGTGTGTGTGTGTGTGTGTGTGTGTCTATATTATAGTTCTTTACACCAAAGAACCAACTAGACAATTGTAAATTAATATTTTGATAGTTACATAAAGAATATTTTGATAGTTACATGTGTGTGTGTGTGTGTGTGTGTGTGTGTGTGTGCGTGTGTGTGTGTGTGTGCGTGCGTGTGCGTGCGTGCGTGCGTATGCGCGCGTGCGTGCGTGTGCGTGTGCGTGTGAGAGAGATTATTGTTCTCTACATCAATATGACTAGCAAATGAAGGGAAACTAGACAATTATAATTTGATGCCCAAAAAGAAAAAAAAAAAAAAAATAGTATGACCAGCGAGATGAAGGGAAACGAGGATCTACGGAAACTGCAGACTCTACAGAAACTACAGAATCTTCATCCAGCAATAGAAAATAAAATTCAGCAGATTTAAATGATCCAGAATAGGGTAAAAATGAGAAGCTACAGGAATTTATAATAGCAAAATAACATAACACTCTTGGCTGCAAATAACACAGATCTGGGCAACAAATTTCTTCAGCAATACATATATATTTGTCAATAATGAATGGCAGCTACATCTGCACACAAAACATTCATTCATAGATTAACAACATTGAAAATGAACGAATTCTTTCAACAAAACCAATCCAGACTTGAGTTGGGACTGCGCATTTTCTTCTTCTCCCAAATCTGGTTTTTCTCCTTCTTTTGTCTTCTTCTTCCTACTTCTTTCTCTTCTTACCAATTTACAATAAAACATGATGCATTAATAATAAACACCTACACAAAAGACTTGCCTTGCAAGTCAACACAAAATCTCTGACAAGAGATAATCAGGGAGAATGTTTCAACAAAAAGTAAATGTGCAACAGTCATAATTAATTACAAATCAGATATGTCAGTGAGATAATATCTGGGAAAAGATAGAGATTAATTGCACAATAAATTCTGACTTGAATTTCCAACACTCCCCCTTAATTATGAACTGCTGCAGATCATTAGAAATATGAATCAAGTTTGTTCAAAAACTGTTGTAGCATTTCCGTAGCTAACTGACAGTTTTTCAGAGCTGCTAACTTGTGCAAAGTCACAAACTCCTAAGCCACTTCGTAAATACTCAAATGTTTCTTTTTCAATTATTTTGTAAATATATCAGCCAATTTATCTTCAGACCTGCAAAAATCAAGACAAATTTCTTTGTTGCTTACAAACTCTCTGATAAAATGATACCTCATATCAATATGCTTAGTTCTCTTGTGAAACACATGATTTTTAGATAATGCTATGGCTGAACTGTTATCACAGAATATTGTAGTGGATTTTTTTTGATCATGCATCAAATCTTTCAACATCCTTCGCATCCAAACAGCTTGACATGCAGCACTAGTGGCTGCCACATACTCAGCTTCAGCTGAAGAAAGGGTCACAATCGGTTGTTTCTTTGATGCCCATGACACAACACTTATACCAAAGTGAAAA
The DNA here is from genome assembly GCA_018340775.1 of Taxus wallichiana var. yunnanensis. Classification (NCBI taxonomy): domain Eukaryota; kingdom Viridiplantae; phylum Streptophyta; class Pinopsida; order Cupressales; family Taxaceae; genus Taxus; species Taxus wallichiana. Next base: position 103,703,577 of record CM031241.1, read on the forward strand.
GTATACCCAGAAGTACTTTTCCTATCATCTATGCTGCCTCTACGGTCACTATCAATGTACCCAAGAAGACTGAAATCATCTAAAGTGGAATACAAAATACCAAAATCCTTTGTACCACTTACATACCTCAATATCCTCTTACCGGCCTGCCAATGTGAGTCTTTTGGAGACTCCATAAACCTTGAAATCAGACTTACACCATACATGATATCCAGCCTTGTGGCTGTTAAGTACATAAGGCTTCCAACCAACCTCTTGAACAATGTAGAATCCACACATGCTCCATCATCTTCCTTCCTTAACTTCATCCCTGTCATAACCGGTGTTGGGGATACCTTGCACCTTGCCATATTAAATCTCTTCAAAACTTCATTTGCATATTTAGATTGAGAAATAAATATACCATCATTGGATTGATGAACTTCAATCCACAAGAAATACCTCATAAGACCCAAATCAGTCATTTCAAATTCATTCTTCATTACTTGATTTGAAAGAATCTATGTTTAGATCACCGGTAAAGATTAGATCATCCACATACAAGAAAATAATTAAAATGTTACCTTGCTTGTTGACCTTGATGTACAATGTTGGTTCACAACCACTTCTTTAGAAACCATTTTGAATGAGATAGGATTCAATGCGACTGTACCAAGATCTTGGAGCTTGCTTCAATCCATAGAGTGCCTTCTTCAACCGATACACCTTGTCTTCATGACCCGGTAGCTCATATCCTTGTGGATGTTCCACATACACTTCCTCCTCTAAATAGCCATTTAGAAATGTAGACTTTACATCCATTTGATATACAAGCCACTTGTTGTGGGCAGCAATAGCTAAAACATTTCTAACTGTATCCAACCAAGCAACCGGAGCAAATGTCTCATTGAAGTCTAGACCGGGCTGTTGTGTAAAGCCCCTTACAACTAGCCTTGCTTTATGCTTTTGCACTTTCCCATCAGCATCTTGTTTAGTCTTATAAATCCATTTGACACTAATTACATCTTTGCCTTTTGGCAAATCAACCAACTCCCATGTTTGGTTCTTTTCAATGGATTCAATCTCCTCATCCATGACTTTTGCCCATATATCACTATTCACAACCTCTTTCAAATGTTAATGGATCATCAATATGAGAAAATAAAGCAAAAGCTGAAAATGAATTAGTTGTGTCAACATTATACAACTCACTCAAACTCCTTGTTTTTCGTGGCATCATGCTTGCTAGAGTTGGATCCGGAGATGAAGAACTACTTGGAGTGCTAGATGGTGTTGCTCCAAGGATACCGATTGATGTAGATGCCGGTGTAGATACTTGTGACATTTTCTATCCTATTGGTGTGGACAGCAGCCTTGAAGATCTCCTTGGTGTGAATAAAGGTGTAGCTTGAGTTGCAACATGTGGTACCATCCCGGGATTGGAAGGAGCTGTTGTTTGAGTTATATTTGGTGTTGGAAACAATTCATCCACCATATTATCATTTTGGACAATGAGTAGCTGCAATTTTGACAATCCTCTCTATGCTTCCATCCCATGCTTCATCCTCCACAAACTGAACATCATGACTGATTATAACTTTCCTATTGAGAGGATCAAAAACTTATATGCTTTTGTTTCCTCTAAGTAACCAACAAATATACATTTTTGTCCTTTATTATCTAACTTCTTCCTCAACTCATCTGGAATATGTGCATATGCAATGCATCCAAATACCTTCAAATGAGAAACACTATGTTTCCTTCTTGTCCAAGCCTCTTGAGGGACTTTGTTTCTTATGCTCTTTGTTGGGCACCTATTCATGATGTAAACAGTAGTTGCCACTACCTCAGCCCAATATTCATTTGGTAGATGTTTGGCTGCCATCATGCTACGAGCCATCTCCATAATTGTTTGGTTCTTCCTCTCTGCCACACCATTTTTCTAAGGTGTATAGTGGGCTGTAAATTGCTTGTGTATGCCATGAGATCTGCAAAAATTTGAAAATTCATTAGATATAAATTCACCACCTCTATCCATCCTTAAAACCTTGATGTAGTGGCCACTTTGCTTCTCCACAAGTGCCTTGAACTACTGGAAATAAGAAAAAGCATCAGATTTTTGTTTCAAGAAATAAACCCAAGTTTTTCTTGTGAAATCATCAATAAAAATAAGAAAATAAGTGTAGCCTCCTATAGACGGTGTTTGCATTTGCCCACAAATATTTGAATGCACAATCTCAAGTGGAGCTATAGTTCTATTTGCCTTGCCAACCGGAAATGACTCTCTATGTTGTTTGCCCATAATACATCCTTCACAAACTCTTTCCGGTTTCTCAATTAATGGCAAACCTTTTACCATATTCTTCATATGTAGTAATTTCAGTGCTCCAAAATATAAATGCCCAAATCTAAAATGCCAAAGCCAAGAATCATCCTTTACCACTGATTGAAACGCTGCTTGAGTTTCTACAGAAACATCATTTTCCTCTTTAGAGTTGTTCTGGCCATTTCTGTAGCTTTCTTGGAAATTTTTGTAGCTGTCTTGGAAATTTCTGTAGCTGTCTTGGAAATTTCTGTGTGTCTTGAAATTTTGTAGTGTCTTGAACCTCTTTGTGGCTATTTTGAACATTTTTGTAGCTGTGTTGAACTTTTCCATAGTTGTCTTTGGCTACTGCTGATTTTGTATCTTCTACATTAAAAGCTGCTCCAGAATTTATAGTATGTGTCTCATGAACAGCTTGAGCTATTTTTCCTTTCATAGCTGGTCTTATTTATAATGGAAACATGCAGTTTACAGTCATTTGTACCTTGGCAATAAGCATATTGCTTGGAAACTTGTCCAAAATAGCACATTCATTATTTTCCATGTACACTCTATATCCCTTTTGAATCAGTTGTCCAATGCTCATCAAGTTTTGTTTTAGACCAGCAACATAATATACATCAGGCATAAATTTTGGCTCCCCCTTTTTGGTTAGAATATTAATTGTACCTTTACCCAAAATAGTGACTTTTTTATTGTTACCAAGTGTAACATCAATTTGAACTGATTCATCAAGCTAGAAAAAAATCTTTATTACCTGTCATGTGATTATTGTAGCCTGAATCTAAATACCATATGTCACATGGGCTTTCTTGAACAACATTGCACTCAACTGGAGAGTTTGTAGGAATTGCTTCAGCAATCTTAGTGCATGCAATGAACATGTTGCCTGAGGGAGTGCTACTTGGCTGATTTTGACCTTGCTTTTGCTGATCATATTGTTTTTTTCTTGCATTCATGAGCATAATGCCCAAACTTCTTACAATAGTGACATTGAATGTGTGACTTGTCAAATCTTTGGCCACTTGGGTGACTGAAATTCTGATTTTGACCTCTACCACCATCATTTGTAGGACTACTACTACGTCCCCTTCTAAGAGAAATTCTCCCTCTACCTCTAGGACTGAAACTCCTCCTTCCTCTTCCACGATATACGTAAAATCGAGATGAAAATGCATTTTCTACTTGAACTATTTGATCTATTTAGTCTATATTCATGATTGATAAGAGAGGTATGTAGTTCATCAACACTAAAGCGGCTCAAATATTTGGTTTCCTCTAGAGCCACAACTACAACATCAAATTTAGATAGGAGACTTCTAAGTACATTTTCAACAACCTTCCTATCCTCTATGACCTCTCCATGGGACTTGATTTTATTTATCAAACCAACAACACGAGTAAAGAAAGATTCTACTGAATCTAAATTTCTCATTGATAAATTTTCAAATTCTCTTCTAAGGAGCTGTAATTTAGCGAGTTTTAACCTTGTCCATACCTTGATACGCAATATGAAGTGTGCCTCATGCTTCCTTGGCTTGCTTTGTTGCTTCTGAACTCTTGGGAGTATGCTCTCATGCATTGCTTGATGGATATAAAATAATACTTTCCCATCCTTCTTCGGTTGTTCCTTCAAGACGTCCTTTTGAGCTTGTGTAAGAGCATTGTATGCTACCTGGTTTATTGGTTCCTGGTAACCATTTTCAACCATTTCCCAAATGTCTTGAGACCAAAACAAAGCTTTCATGGTCAAAGACCAATACTCATAGTTCTTTCCTGTGAAAATCAGAGTTTGCACACTAACCAGCTGATGCACCAGACGTAGAAGCCATTAATGGCTACCAAATGAAAAACTAAAAACCCAAAAATGAAATAGAAGAAGGGTTTAGCCAAGCTCTGATACCAAATGAAGGGAAACGAGGATCTACGAAACTACAGAGTCTACGGAATCTATAGAATCTTCATCCAAAGAATAGAAAATAAAATTCGGTGGATTTAAATGATCCGAGCAGGGGAAAAATGAGAAGCTACAGGAATTTATAACAACAAAATAACATAACACTCTTGGCTGCAAATAACACAAATTTGGGCAACAAATTGCTTCAGAAATACATATATATTTGTCAATAATGAACAGCAGCTATAACTTCACACAAAACATTCATTCATACATTAACAAAATTGAAAGTGAAGGAATTCTTTCAACAAAACCAGTCCAGGAGACTTGAGAGTTGGATGCGCATTTTTCTTCCTTCTCCCAAATCGGGTTTTCTCCTTCTTTTGTCTTCTTCTTCCCGCTTCTTGCTCTTCTTTTCACTTCTTACCAATTTACAATAAAAGATGATGCATTAATAATAAATACCTACACAAAAGACTTGCCTTGCAAGTCAACACAATATCTCTGACAAGAGATAATCAGGGAGAATGTTTGAACAAAAAGTAAATGTGCAGCAGTCATAATTAATTACAAATCAAATATGTCGGTGAGATAATATCTCGGGAAAAGATAGAGATTAAGCTGCATAATAAATTTTGACTTGAATTTCAAATAGAGAGAGAACAGATTAAATATGAAAATGCTCACATATGAAGTTATAGAATCTTTGTAACATATTAAAAATTTACATTCTATTTTTTAAAATTTGAATAGCTCCTATATTATCTATAAATAGGAGCCGCAAGGCCGCCTGCCATATATGCTGGAAGTAGTTTAAATTAAATTTCAACGCTTAAATTAGTGGGATAAGAATTTAACATGTCTATGCCATAAGCATAAATGGATAATGGTTTGCTTAACTTATGGATAAATGGATAATGGATATCGATAAATGGATATCGATGATTGGATAATGGATAATGTATAAAATCATGGTTTGAAGTATTTCGAAGACTTATTAGTTTCAGTCAAATTAATTTTCCGAATTTAAAATCCTATCAAAATTAGTTGATATTATATATGTGTGTGTGTGTGTGTGTCATTATTGTTCTCTACACCAAAGAACCAACTAGACAATTGTAAATTAATATTTTGATAGCTACATAAAGAATATTTTGATAGTTACATAAAGGGATTGGTGTGTGTGTGTGTGTGTGTGTGTGTGTGTGTGTGTGTGTGTGTGTGTGTGTGTGTGTGTGTGTGTGTGTGTGTGTGTGTGTGTGTGTGTGTGTGTGTGTGTGTGTGTGTGTGTGTGTGTGTGATTATTGTTCTCTACATCAGCAACCAACTAGACAATTGTAAATTAATATTTTGATAGCTACATAAAGGCACTGGTGTTATATTGAAATATGAAAAATATAATATTTAATAACCAATGATTTGATATGGATGGTTGTCTGGATGACTTTAGAAAACAAGGCCATGATATGGAAAATCCTGTCGACGCCAATGTAGTTTTTTGACGGGCTAGATGTGTATGGTCTATAATTTTGGGGACCAAATTGTTTGTTGGAAATTGGAAGGATTAGTTGAATTGCAATCGAGGAATTATTACGAAGCATTGAGTGTAGCTTTGCATGGATTGAGGGAAGAAACTATTGTAATCGTAGAAGAACTCCCGTGTTATTTCGGTGGACTTACACTACTGCTAGGTGTGTTTCCTGTGAAGCCTTTTTTTAATTTAGCTTGTGGTTTGAAGCAATACAAATGCATTGCTCTAGTTTGCAAATGAACTAACACATTCATAGTCTGTGAATCCTTGCGGATCGCAGATAGTGTTGCACGAGTTGAGGAGTGAAACCCTGACAGTTGTGACTTTAACATACTATTGGCAGAAGTATTTTTTTTCTGAACATTTAAAGATTGAAATTGTTGTTTGTTTCTATGTTTAAGATGAGCTTAAACTGTGGGTGATTGCTTTGGTGCATATTGTGCAGATCCCTAGTAAAGCGTAATATATAGCTATATATATTAGATGATGTAAGGTATTACTTTATATATGTTGCATTTATATTCGATATATTCACTAGTAAAATTGTAATACGTTTGTGTAAAGGTGATTAAATTAACATAAGCAAGCAACAACTCAATATATGGATGATGTAAAAATCGATTGTTTGTTATGAATAAGCTTATTCAAGCAATCGTATATCTTGATTCATAGTAGGGTATCTAAAGAATTAGCTTAGAAATTACCAATGAAAATGTCTATTATAATATATTTTGTATTAAGAAGTTCCCAAAAGCGGGGTTGGTTTACTGTTTGGTGCGGTTATTGAATAAAAATTTATTAGTTGCATGCGTATGGGTGAATAAAAATAAAATAAAACAATGGTTTTTGAGTGAGCTTTGTTTAATGCAAGCTTCTAGGACATTGCAATGTATGGGTTATGTGTTTTTTGCTTGGGAAATGCACTATGGTGCGAGAATGTTGTGAGCATTTTTCTAGTTCAAATAGGAAAGCAAAAGAAAAAAATGGAAGGTTTTTTCAGGGATGACTCTTTTGGATAGGAGGTTTTCCGTTGGTGGTGGTGTTGTTTAATCAAGTTAACAAGCATGTTAGATAAAATTAGATGCGGCACTTAAATTAATTGTGGTGATACATGAATGCGATATTCAACTTGAGAAAGTTATCAACATATAGGTGTAGTTTGTATGATTGAAGGGCATTATGAATTTGTGGAATAATTTTTTTTTTAGTGAAACATATTGTGAATATGGTGAGAAGATTGTGAAAAATATCTACTATATTTAGTGCAAAAGGTTCATATTAAAATATTTAAAATAAAAAAGGTAAGATAAAAATTTATGAGAAAACCGAATAATTGTTTTTTTGATGAATATAAATTCGACCAAAGTGAAAGTCATGTAATAGAAATTCATTTCATAAGTGCATAGCAACGTGTCATTGTTAGTGGATAGTGTCAGCTATGTAAAATAACATGTGGCAGTTTGTGATGTGCATTGTTAAAACATATCTTGTGGAAGACCATGATGAGTTCGTGATCTAGAAGTGAAGATGCTAACCAACACCTAAATCAGGGCATTTTACTCCTTAAGTCGATGTTTTGAAAGACACATAATCGAGAATGGTGCTAGCAAGTGTTGAGTGAGAAAGCTTCATCACAAAAGTTACAACTGAAATGGATGTTCACATTTGTTGATCAACTAGCAAGGTATTCTTCATGCGTTCCCAACTATTTTATATTCGAGTTTGAAGGAGTCTACCAATATTTCTTTTAGAGATGATGAAGGTAGAAATAATTGGGTTTATTTCGGATATAGATATATTTGGAAGAAGATGATGGCTATACAAAAATTTTAATAACACAAAGTGTGAATAAAATACATATTTCAATTCAATAATTTTATGTTGAAACATTTTTAGTATATCACTCTAGAAAATATTTTCATGTCGAAATTGAATATAGTCAAGGATGCCAAAAAGAAATAGATGAAGTTTTGCGAAGATCTGCATTCCCCTAGAAAGTGCTTTGGCTAATCCATTTCAATGGTGGCTTAGGGCATAGTTGGTGCATTATATAATTAAAATGCTAAGTCTCTTCTCTTTCCTAGTAACTCGGGTGCATATTTGAAATAGTCCTTAGCGGAAGGAAGGTATGAGATTCAAAAACCCATCAACACATCCAACACAGTCCACATCCTGAAATTCTTCACCCACTCCACGATATAAAATTTTGTCAGGGCGTCACTTAAACTTTAATAAGGTAGGCCAGGAAAATCAATTTCAGATATCATAGTCAATATTTTAATGTTGAGAAAAATAAAAGCATTATATTCCGCTATAGTTGATCATTTGTTTCCTATTGGCCAAGGTAAAGTAAAACTATTGACAGGAAAAATCCAGAGCATGTGGTCCAAAAGTACTGAGGCATATTGGTTTGGTAGCTAACTGTAAAGAGAACTCATAAATTTGTGGATCACAAAATGAATATCAAAAACTGTTAAATGCTAAAATCGAATTCCATTCTATTTGGCCTATAATAGAAGCAACTCGACCTAAAACAAGACTACTTCATAATACTAAATTAACAATAATAACCTATGCATTTCAAAGTAATTGGAAACTTGTCAAAGTCGAGAGTCTTGGCAGCATTTTATCCTCACAAGCAATGGCCACAACAACCCAACATGTGTCTGTGTTGATCATAAAAATGGATATTGAAAGGAGTTATTCTATTGGAGTAGATTTGATGGCCAACGCAATAAAGGAGCAGTAGACATGTATTATTTCCACTCTCTCATCTATAGGTTTATCACACAATGAATTGACTGGAAGTGTTGGTTCAGAATTTGGAAAGTTGAAGGGGTTAATGTTTCTTGCTCTTTGCACAAACCATCTGAGTGGAAGTATTTGACATAGTCTTGGTGATTTACAAACAATTTTTTTGGCGTGTTTGAATTGACATTGTTGTTCTTGAGACTGTGCATGAAGATGGTTCTTTTAGAGGCATTGAGCATGATTTTCAAGTTGTTCTTGAATTGAGGAAGACACTGGGTGTGAAGTCATCAGTCTGGGACAAAGAACTGGAAGTGAGTATAAACAAGCATACGATTGCTAAATTTTTGATGCAACCAATGTAGATTGTTTGATAACTTGGCAAGTTGAATAAGAAATTGTAGAAAAAAATGGTAATTAAACAGCTTGTTTTGTATTTGTTTCATATGCAACATTAAATTAGAATCCAATAGTTCATTAAAATTTTAGTGTTATGCAAAAATTCGGAAATGGCATATAGTATATATGACTGGATCTAGGAAAACATAGTTGCAATCCAAACGGGGATAGAAAGAGGTTTTGTGAACCAGGTTTGCAATATGTTGAAGACTTTGAGAGAGACACCATAGGAGAAAGTAGGCATAACAGTAGCAGAATGAAGGGAGTACAAAATCAGATATATATGTTGGATTAGCAAGATCATTTTTGTGGTCTGCTATATTGTAAAGCAAAAAACATGTAGTGGAAAACATTGTTGCAATCCATACAGACAAAAGAAGAGAATAATAATTGCCAGTAATTTTTTTGGATTATGTTTTCATTGTATTAGAAGTAGTCTGAGAGTACCATAATTACAAAAAGTCTAGAAGGAAAGCAAGGAAAAAACTGTGCAAGAGCTCGCATGTTGTTAAGCAGCGATGTATGTAGTCATATCGAATAGCCAAAAAGCTAGAGTATAACGCTGTACTATTCCTGGACATACGGGCAGTCAGCCACGAAAATGTTTGTTTAGGCGCATGGTGTGCAAAAGTATTCCAGGAATCTGCAAGAGCATGATGGATATGTTAGACACAAAACAAAGAATTAAACTCAAATGCAATGAATAGAACTGATAAATGGAGAAGCTCACCAGAGAAGTGATAAAGCTAGGTTTCTTTGATTGTTGAAATTGAGTTGTCAACTATCAAAGTGAATGTACCCTTGATTTGGAATTGACGGAGAAGAAATACAGGCTTAGAGATGTCCTGTTGATATTCTTCATATTCTGTTTGAGAGAGCTGAGGGAAGACTTTGCCCAGTAATGGCTCTCGCAGTGTGTAGTGAAGGGAGTCATCTCTTGTTTGCAAAGTGCAGTGGAGCAAGTGCTTATACTTGTATGGTTTGGATGTATTGCAAGTTGGACAAAGGGAAATTTGTTGTAGTTCTGCTGGATCTGGTTCCATGAGATGGTCACATTCTACACAAAAGGCTTGGAAAGGAGAAAGGTAGATGTTCTTTGCATGAAGCACGCCACTGATCTGCACAACGGTGATGAAGTTGTTAGGGAATATATTCTTAATAGGCACATTTGATGGGTGAGAAAACATTGAAGTGAGATAACTTAAAAATGCAAAATTGTGAAGCACGTGCCTCTATGTTTGTGTTTATGAGAGACTGTAAAAATGTTTTTGTAGGTTCATCATTTAAAGGGTCGATGAAGGATGAATGGCCTACACGTACAACACGCGATCCCTTTGTTCCTTGTCTGATGAAGTTTTTGAAAAGCAATAGTGGCATGTTTCCTATTGCAATATTGTCTCTTATTGTGTGACATAGTGAAACATGAAAGTTTCCCAAGTGTACCTGAAAGGAGAAAGGATCATGTTTGGTTAAAAGAGAACACAGTAATATGATGCAATGTATATCTAAATGAAAAAAGGGAAAGTGTTGATACTGTTGCTTTGGCATTGTCAATGTCAGTGTCTTTAACGTAGAGGGTGAACATGTCATTGGTGTGATGGATTCCTGTTACAATTGCAGCAAATGACCCGATGGAGAATGTTGCATTTGATTCAACAAGCTCTTGTATTGTCATGTCTGGTGTCAGTTTACGATATTCACAAACTATTGGTATGTTTTCCATAGTGGTTGTTGCAATTGTGGATAGAGAGCAGCTTGCATCTCCTCGTTCATACTTTGTTTTTTCTTTGACAGCAAAACTAGTAATACGCAAACTAGAACCAGCAACCACAGTGATGCAAATTTGTGGACAAAGGTGTTGCTCATGTTCAAAGTAATGGTCATTTGACCTTTCTTGTCAACTAAATCAGCATGGAGGATTTCAGCTTTTGAAGGGGAAATGTTGGTTGCATGTGCTGGTCCGTAGATGACCAAGACATCACCCTCAAACATAGTTGCAATTTTTCCTGCACAAATGTCAAGTATCGAGGATGGTTGTTGTGTTGCTGGTTTTGGCCTGCAATTTGAAGGATATTAGCATGGATTCATTGAAATGTTGAGGAGGATAGTGAATGAATCATGACAAGAAATTATATAAATGCGAGAAAGAGATTACCGTTTAGAGGGTTCTTGGAAAAGATCACTGCTGCCAATGCCCTTGTTCTTGGGTGGTTGTTCCATGTCTTCCTTGCTACAACTATCTGTAAAGCATTGAAATATGCACATGGTTGTTACAAAGTGTCAAATAAAAAGGAAAGGAAATAGTCAAGTAATTAGATGTTAGTTGTTGAGAATCAATATAATGAGGTATGTGCACTTACAATTGTGGAACGTTGTTGTAGGTGTTTTTAAGGAGGGAAAACTTTGCTGGGTGGTCAGTCCAATATGCAAATCTTTCAAATGAATTATAGGTTTCTTGTATAGTGTTTGACCATATATGGTCGATGATGTTTTTGGTGAAGACACTTGGCTGTTGAATGTGGGAAATGAAATTGTTTTTTTGCATAAATGTTGAAAGCAAGTTTTTTTTTTTTTTTGCTTGTGCATGTCGATGTTAAAATCTCCAAAAATGTAGCTGGGGATGGTCATATCAATGGATTGGAAAACATTTTCGAGAACAATGAAGATGTTTTCAAGATTTTCATTTGGCACAACGTAGACATTTACAATTGTTATGCATTGTCCTTGCAGTAATATGTTTGCAAGTAGGGACTCTACGTTTGTGCTTTGAAAGTATTTTTTTGCAGGAAAGCTATATTGTTTGCAATGAAAATTGCAAGACCATGTACATGGTGTGCAGAAAAGCATTGGTATCCATCAAGATAGTCAACTGCAATGGGGCAAGGCATGTGAGTTTCTTGCAAACAGAGAATATGGGATTGCATCAATTCATGGTCGTGGAGAATGTCTTCTTTGTGAGGATGTAGACTTCGAGTATTAAGCGAAGAAACTATAATACAGGAAGAAATATCAGCTATAGACAAGTCATGTTCAATATTCCATTTAGCTTCGTTTTGGAGGCATGCCATTTCTGTACTGATTGTTTGTTTGATGCTGAAATTTTTGTTCGTAAGTGGGGATAGCAAGTAAAGACTGGAAATGGTTTTGACTCGTGATAGAGTTGTATATGCCAAGCCATGTGATGATACACCAAGAGGGTTGAAAGCAAGGCGTTCGAGGGTCAGGCCTTGTGCTCTGTGTATTGTGCGTGCACAAAAAAGTTGTACAGGGAATTGTTTCCATATTGTAACCGGTCTCTTGTATGATGTTCTACGCAAGGGTCTAGCTACATGAAGAATAGGAACCCAATCAAGTTCTGTTTTGGCTATTGACAATTGTGGGTGTTTAGATCTTTGTTGTTTTCCAATACAGGGTCATTGAATTTAATCCATACGGCATCAAAGTCATTTTTCATTGTGTATGCTTTGAAAATGCCATCTGAACCATTAACCAGACTGTCTTGTATGTCATAGTTCCCGGCAAAAAGTTCAATTAACATGTTAATTTTGAGCTCTATATGTTGTGGCAATTCGATGGTTTTAGAGAAGGCTTCCATTTGTTCAACTGATGTGTCTTGCTCATCGATAGAGGCGATAACAATTTTGTCACCAGGAGCAAGAGCAAGCATTTTGTTATTGTGTCGAAGAACATCTGTGTTTTTGTAGAATAGGAATGGGAATGTTGGATCAATTGGCATTGGTCGAATGCAGGTATTGTTGAGGTATGCAAGATCAGATTCGGAATGTTCTCCAATGTGAATTCTATTCAGGACGGAGACAAAGGCAATATCTTTTGACGCATTGTTTCAGTCAATTCGAATATTTTCACATGTGTATTCCAGAAGTCATAGCCGATCAATTCTCTAGAAATCCTGGGGTTGTGAAATAGAAGACAGTCATTGACTGGTTGTGCTTGGTAGAAGTCTCCACAAAAGATCATGTCAATTCCTCTAAAGCAAGTTGTGGGCTTGTGTTTTATTTGACGAAGTCGGTGGTCTATGAAGTATAGAAGTTGACCTCCAACCAAGGAAATCTCATCTATTAGAGCAAGTTGTAATTGTTCGTAGTGCTTTGCCAAGGAATCTAATCATTCATTGTTCAACGGGCATAGTTCTGATCGATTGAAAGGTAAGAGGAAAGCGAGAATGGAGTGTTATTCCACCAGCATTGTAAGCAGCTTTTCCGTAAATGCCAAGATCAAGCCTTTGATTTTCAAGGGGTCGTTGTGCATGGAGGTGTCGTAAATACGGGCCAATGTTTCAAATATCAATTTTGCAACAAATTTTTTTCCTGTGCCGGCACCTCCTGGTTAGGAAAAGGTAGATAGGAGTTGATGGATCTTTATTTTTCTTGAAAGAGATGTCTTTGACAATGGTTTGTTGTTTCTTGTTTAGAAGTTGCATTTGTTTGAAATATGTTGTGTTGTCTTCAATGCTTGGGTGTTTTCCTAGTTGAAAGTGTTTCTTTGCAATGCTAGAATGTTGTTGTGCATTATGAAAAGGAAAATCATGATCTATGTCATAGTGTTCGAAGGGGAGGTTTTCTTGTCTACTCGTTGTTGGCATTTTCTCAGAGGTTTGAAGAGTAAATTGAACATTTTGAATTGTTGTGTCCATGTCACCCCATTTGGTGTTGGTAGTATAGTGGAATTTGGATTCGTTGGCATGTATGGTCTGTTCATGAAATGCATATGCATCTGTCCAAGTCACAAAACTCTGTTTTGAGGACGTTTTCATTATCTATGAAAGGGACGTAAAGCAAAATCCTTTCACGGCAATAGTTCTCTATGTCAAGATGTTTGTTGTAGTTGACAAACCACACGATGATTGGCTTGCTTCGAGGTTTTTTGTTTACCAATGTTGTGAATGGAAACAAAATCAGCCAAGCAAATTGAATGCAAGGAATGAGGTCGTGCTATGTAGTGATCTATGATAGAGTAGCACATGATGTTTGTCGATTCGTCAGGTTCTTGTTGAAGTTGACTTGAAGGTTTTAGAATAAATGTACGTTCTTCGGGATTTGAGGTGTTTATGAAAACACATTTTCGTGATGTATTGTTTAAAGGGATGGAAAGGACTATGTGGACTACTTGTTGTGCTGACATTTGATGGGTATTTAACATTGCATTGCCTAGGCTCCGAATCATTTGAAAGGCATCAAGATGCATTTTTTGATGCTCAGCCCGAATTCTAGCAAATGCTTTCGTCATTGTACGATCAATTTTAGTCATGTACGAGCAGCAATAGGTTGCTGCTACATAAGCATTTAGCACATATTGAGCATCGGTATTTGCTTGCTAGATCATGGGCATTTTTTTGGAAAAGCTATTATTCCATGCGTGTGTTGGTTTTCTTTTCAAGAGCAATGTTGGTTGTGTAAGTGTTGATCGTATTGCTTCTATGTAAGCGATTTCATCAAGGTCTAGTTCTTGAAGGAACATACCATGTGTAATGCAAGTATCATATCATTTGCTCTCTAGAATCGAGAAAATTGAATGTGCATGCACAATAGCAGATTGTGTTGGCTCTTCTATAGGTTCAAGTATTTTTGTACACCTCATTGGAGGTTGGGGAAATTGTACCTACACTTGGAATGTTTTTTTTTTTGCAGCTTTGCGTGTGGTGATGGCATTGCAGTTTAGCAATATGGTGAGGGAATAAACTAGTATCACATGTTATGTACTGATCAACGTAGGACTCTACAATGTCATTGGCATCATTTCCAAAGACAAGTGCATTTTTTGTCCAAATTAGCCAATGACTATGAGCATTGCCTCTATTTTGGAATTTCGTGACCCAAAAGTGATCCTGTATTTGTCCAAAAAAGGACTTGTCTTGGCAAAGCAATTGTTTCAATGCATAAAGTCTATGCTTGTAGTAACGAGTGCACGTAACGGGATCATTTTTAACAAAAAAGTTAGAGTCGTTATAATATGAAGGTGTTGGCTTGTCTAAAGGAATAGTGTTGCGATAGCGGGTGTATAAATTACTAGAGGGTGTCGGTTAGTGGCAACCAACAATGTTCAACACTTGAGAATGTGGCAAAAAAAGTAGGCGGGCCTAGTTGACGAATCATGGCAAATAGGTTTTTCCTTGTTTGTTGCATATAATCCAGGGAAATGCATATTTTTTGAAGTCTATGTACCCGATATCAGATTTCAATATTTTCTCAAGATTTGGTTTGAATTTGACGTCTTTTGCAGTTAGTGTTCGACCTTTTAATTGTCCCTTTCTGATCCTGAGCCACATTGAATGGCCCACTTGGTCAATTAGTAATTTTAGTGCTTTGAAAAATATATTGGTTATATGATAGGAAAATCTACGATCTGAATGCATCAACTCCCATTGTGCTATTTTTTTATACGATATTGTTTTTGTAGTCATCTCATTGCGAGGTTGGCTGAAAAACAAAGTTGGGAAATTCATCTCTTCTAAAAATCTGTCTGGAAAATTCCCAATGGTGTAAAGCCCTCTGAAGGAGCAATGTTTATCATCTTGTCTTTAAGATAGTGAATAGTTGAGGAGTCAGTGAAACCATGAATTAGTGTATCATGTGGATCGTCATTATCGATGTCATCATCGGAAGAACTGTTTTCGAACAACATATCTTCGTGTTCTTCATTGTTGTTTGTTTTAAAGTTTGTGGCGATAGAAAGTGTTTGATCCCAGCCATGATTTAGTTTGACTTCATGCATGAGATATAATGTTGTCATGCATAATTCTTTGAGAGCGGCCATGGTGATTATAGGGTGAACATTTCCTGAATGGTATGGTTTTTTGTATTCAAGATGACGTTTAAGTGCCACGACAATTGTTTTTGTTTGCTCTGGGTGCCTTGGCAAAGCTCGTTGGATTATATCAATATTTTTTGGGACATTTATGATTGCTCCCTTTAGTGTGTATTGAGGGCGTTTATGGCTTCGGTGCCTTATCTGACCAAATGCAAGCCGAAGAGACACAAGTCTTTCTTCAAGGTCGAAAGCGGTCAAACACAAGTCTTTCTTCAAGGTCAAAAAGCATTGCAACTGTCGGAAGCATCGGAATCAATTGGATATGTTGAGGGCATGCTAATCTTGGCAACTTTCCATTTAATAAGCTTGTTGAGCATGGATGACAAATTTTTTTTTGAGTTCAGGCATTGTTTTGTTTGATGTGAGTTGAAGATATGTTTTCTTTGTTGCATTTGTAAAACATGTCAAGTTCAACTTGAAATGGAGCTGCTTACAAATTTGGCATTCATGAATCGGTGTGTCATTTGTTCGGGCATGAAAACGGGCAATACAATGTGCAGAGTTAGGTGTTTGTTGTGTGTGTTTGTGTATAGTTGTTTTTAGCTTTCGAAGAGACAATTTGGACACTGTTGGTTTGCATTTTTTTATGGTGGTTGACGTTTGCATTTGCAAAGGCATTTTTTCCTTCTTGCTTAAGTGTTTCATTGGAGAGAACGTCATGTGTTTCAGCTGCAACTGCTGTGGACATGAAATTTGTTTTGCTAGCAAAGAAATTGGTACGTGTATGGCCTTCGACCAACACAAAATGTATAATAGTGCAAACTATTTTAGCTGTTTGATGCGTTTGTTTTCGTATATGTTTTTTTATTGAGCGAAGAGAGAATGGCAACCTATTTTCATCCCGGTTATGTACACTATTTTTTGCAGCTGTTTGCAAAGATATGTTTTCAGTTTTTGTACCTATTTGAGTGCATGCATTTTCAGATGTATATGTTGTGGGCGCTGCTGGTACAGAGTTAGTGCTCATAGCCAAAAATTCATAATGAAATTGGCCGTGGGGAAGTGAAAATCGTATAAGATTGTATGTTTTTTCAAGTGGTGCATCACTAGAAAAAACCTTTGAAACTTGCAAAGGATACGAATGCCACAATTGAATATTTATTTTGAAAAGTAGGCATAACCAATGGATGTTGAACTCTTCTTCTTGTATATTGTTGTGGCCATGGAACATGGCTATGTTGACTACAAGGCCTTGCCATGTGGCAATATGCGGTATGTTCTTAATTGGGTTTGGGAAAGCCAAGTATGGAGAAAGTGAATAGTTGTATGGTCATTTCGAAGGATAGAACCACAAAAAGCTTGAGCAACATACCTGCAGGAAGCAAGGATCGAATTCACGGTTGCGAAAGGCAGAAAATAGAATTGAAAAGGCTATCAATGCAAATGTTGTCACTTGTTGGCAGTCTAACAAGGTGCAGTTGTTCTAGTTCACTGCGTAAGGCAGCCCAAAGCATTTCAACATAACAGTGGAGCGATAATAGATGAGCATTGTTTCTTGGCTCGGGGCAAATGCATATATTTTTTCCAAAATAAAGGTTCGTAATGACCACTAAGAGGGTTGGAATCATGGAAAAGAATACAATATGGTAGTTGCTCACTATTTGGATTGAAACGAAGGTAATTTGTGCCTCGTGTTGCGGACCAAACCCATATTGGCAAGTTGAGCCACTTTGAAAGCCATTTTATGCAAAATATGTCACCCCAAAGGCCTTGTTCAGTTGCTTCTTGTGAGAGCACTGCAGATAGTTTCATTCGATGTAAATACGTTGTCGTGCTATGAACACCATGCAAAAGCAGAAAGAGTTTCAAAATCTAGTTCTAACTCTAGGGATGCCAATGCTACAGGATTGGATAGAGAGAAAAAAGTTTCAAAGTGCTCAATGATACCGGTTCTAAGTTCCAAAGATGTGTATCGGAAATGAAGCAGTACTGTAAAGGAATCAAACAAACAATCACCGACTCCGTATTTGAAAGCATAGTCTCGAGAAAAGGTTAAAGCTATGCAACACAGTGTCTATGCATTGTACGACATGATTTGATAATGTATATTGCTCTACGTCCACGGGTGTGGTTGACATGGTTGTTTTCATGCGTTTGATTTGTTTTTCTGTTCTAGGAAAAAAGGTTTCTTGAGCACAATATAGAAGAAAAGAATAATGTTTATACCTTGTCCAACAGAGCACGAGAAATCCAAACAACCAACAATGGAATGTATCTTGTTCTTTGATTTTGCTTTTGTCATGAACCTGGAATGTACATAAAAGGCATTACACATTTAGTGAATATTGAAAATGGAAGTACTCAGGAAAAGAAACTTTCTCTATCGATAAAGCAAATAGTGCAATGAAATATGAAAGAAAGAGCACACTTTAAAAAAAACATTGTAAAGCATAAACCATATGAATTCAACAAATTATGATCTAAAGCAAAGGAAATTCTAGTCAGAAAGACTGCTGAAGGGAGAGAAGATTGAAAAATATGTGTATTGGCTTCATATACAATAGTAACACAACAGAATATGACTTTTGAAAGTCCACTATGAAAAGAACATACTTGATATCAATATTCACACCTATAAGATAATGAATGGAAAGAAAATTGGTTTCATCAATTAATGGGAATCAAAACTATAGTTTTTCAATTTCAGACGACTGTTTCTAATATGCCTTGGCTTCATCATGGTCCTCTGCTATAGCGGGTTGCCAGAAGATTTGTATTTATACTAAAATATGATAGAGTGTTGTATACTATTATTTCCTTTATTTATAATTTGGATGGAAAACCTATTCTTAAGTTGGTTTTCATCATTGTGTAGCTACAAGAAAATTTGGAAATGAGGCAATCTCATAATATACTAGTAGAAATCAAGCAACATTGGAAGGCCCAATGATGCTACAACATCCAGCACTGCAATTTCCTTGGAGACAAATCAATTGAAGGAGTAAGGTTGTTATGATATCAAAGATTAATGTATCTTTGTCCTCCGAGCTCTTTAGACGTAGGTAGTATTTGATTTTTGTTAGTTGGACAAGTGTATTAAAGTTAAATGTACTTTTTATTAGTTAAAAAAAATAACTTTAAGTTACTTATCACGCATTCTTAAGGCAAAAAGGTTCAGAAGCTACAGATTCAAGTTTTGTTTCTAGAATTTATATAGTTCTATTTTAATTAAATTTCAGGTCTAGTTTCTACTATCAAGAACTTTCAGATTCCAAGCAGTACAGAGTTATATAGATTTCAGTTATTCAGAATCAATTCATGCTATTATCAAATTATTTTTGGCAATTCCAACTTCAGTTTCAGCAGTGATTAGTTTGGAATCATAATAGTTTCAATAGTGATTTTTTGATGGCAATAATCAACTCATGGTTCGTGATCTATCTTATCCTGATCAATGGAAGAAGATTCGTGTTGATCATCATCAAATACATCATTGTCAGAGAGACTAATTCATGACTTTTACCAGACATAATTAATCTGTATAGACATCTAAGATAGCAGCCATTCTTGCTCTCAATCTAGGTTTTGAAGGATGCATGATCAACTCTACAATCATCTGTAGTTATCTTCAGTTCCACTACATGTTTTTCCATTAATTTTGTTTATTCTTTCAGTTAATAAACTACAGCATCTTTCAGTCTTAATTGATGCCTGTATTTTAGGATCTAGTTGAGTTCTTCTTCAGTTATCTCTTTCATTATTGTAGCTGCTCCTTCTTTTAAATGTAATCCTCTCCTTCAGATTTCAACGCATGCAGAAGGAGAAGAAGACAATTTTGAATAAAACAAATATTTTTTGTTCTCTCTTAGCTTTGTTGTTCGCTCACTTTGTGAGCAGATGTATTATTTGTTTTATTTGCACAGTATAGTGTAAGTGCTATTTTTATTCATAATCTTCAATTGGTATCGAGCTGGTTGCAAGACTATTCTTTTTGCAAAAGTTGCAGGTTAACGGTTCTCTCCAAGAATTACCAGAATGTCAAATGGTGGCAATTTCTCATTCCAGCTTCTGCTATTTACCGGAGACAACTACGATTATTGGAGTATAAATATGAAGACCCTACTATTATCCCAAGATATCTAGGATTTAGTAAAAGGAGGATACATGGAACCTGCATATCAGAATGCTTCAAATGCTTTAACAGCAAATCAATGAACGCAATTGAAAGAAGACAAAAAGAAGGACAATCAAGCTCTTTTTGCTATCCAATCTACATTGGATATATCAATTTTTCCCCTTATAGCTGGTATGACAAAGTCAAAGGAAGCATGGGAGGCCCTACAAACTGCATACCAAGGATTTGACAAAATAAGGTTGGTAAGACTTCAAACCCTTCGAAGAGATTTTGAAAGTTTAAATATGAAGGATGTTGAGTCTATTCAAGAGTTTATTACTAGTGCTCAAAGTATTGTGAACCATCTTAAAACTCAAGGGGAAAGTGTCATAGAGCAAAAAAATTTAGAAAATATTTTGAGATCTCTTCCTCCAAAGTTTGATCCAGTGGTCATAGCCATTGAAGAAAGTAAAGATCTAGCCACATTCAAAGTTTCAGAGTTGATAGGTTCTTTGCAATCTCATGAGGAGCGTATGCAACATTCTACAGTGAACCTCATTCAAGCCTTCCAGTCTACTGTAAGAATTGAAGAAAAATATACAACCCCTTCTCAATCAAACAAATCTAAAGGGGAATTTTCTACATCTAGAGGACATGGCAGAGGAAGAGGAAGAGGAAAAAAAGAGGCAGAGGAAGAAGTTCAATGGATCGGAGAAGCATCCAGTGCTAGTATTGTGAAAGGTATGGACACTATGAATCTGAATGTAGAAAGAAAAAATCTGATTTAAATAAGTCAAGAGCCAACTATACTGAAGAGTCTTTTGAAGAAGCAAACCACTCTAAATTATTCACTTGCAATTTGGCAAAATAACCTCAAAAGGATGTTTGGTTCTTGGATGGCGGTTGCTCAAATCATATGACAAGTAAATCTAATCTCTTTGTCAAATTAGATGAATCTGTAAGGAGTCAAGTAAAATTTGGTGATGATAAAGAGGTTGATGTAATGGGAAAAGGTACCCTTGCAGTGAAAACTAAGCAAGGAGAAACTACATTTATTCATGACACTTTGCATGTGCCCAAATTACAACATAATCTTTTAAGTATTGGGCAGCTTGTAGCAAAAAAATTACAAGGTTGTGTTTGAAGATAACTGCTGCAAAATATTTGATAAATCAGCTAATCATTATCTTGTAGCAAAGGCTTGTATGACAGAGAATCGATTATTTCCTCTCACTTTGGAGTCCAGTAAGATGCATGCCCTCAAGGCAACCACAGATGATTCATGGTTATGGCACCAACGGTATGGTCATTTGCATTTTCAAGGATTAAGTTTGCTTCATAAGAAAGGCATGGTGAGAGGACTTCCTGCAATTCAAGCAAAAGAAGAAGTTTGTTCAGGGTGTGCACTTGGCAAGCAACATCGAGACAGTTTTCCAGTGAACAAATCATGGAGGGAAAAATCTCCTCTAGAGCTTGTGCATAGTGACATTTGTGGTGACATGCAAGAGGAATCTTTGGGTAAGAATATTTACTTTCTAACATTTATTGATGATTTCTCATGCCACACATGGGTTTATTTTCTTAAGAAAAATCTAAGGCATTTGAATGCTTCAAGAATTTTAAGGCTATGGCAGAAAATCAAAGTGGGTATTCTCTCAAAATACTTAGAACAGATAGAGGGGGAGAATTCACTTCCAATGAGTTTGCTGATTTTTGTAATACTCATGGAATTAAGAGACAACTTACGGCAGCTTATACCCCACAAAAAAATGGCATTGCAGAAAGAAATAACCGTACCATTATGGAGATGGCACGAAGTATGTTGTAGTTCAAAAAACTTCCTAATTGCTATTGGGGAGTTGCAGTAGCAACCACAACTTATATCTTGAATAGAAGCCCAACAAAATTGCTTCAGAATATCACTCCCAAAGAAGCCTGGAGTGGACACAAGCCCTCAGTAGCTCACTTTTGTGTATTTGGCTGCCCTGCATATGTTCATGTTCCAGAAAAGAAGTGAAAGAAGTTGGATGAAAAATCCCAACTTTGTATCTTTGTGGGCTATTCAGATTTCATGAAAGGATACAAGTTCTATAATCCTGACACAAAGAAATGGATTATTAGTCGAGATGTGGTTTTTGATGAAGGGGGATTATGGCAATGGAAAAAATGAGTTCAACAAATTACACCGCTCATCGCGGGTATAGAAGATGTTCAAAAAGTTACTCCTCTCCCCACAAGCTCAAGTGGAAGTTCAAGCCCCAGTTCACTAGGTTCACCAAGTTCCTCTTCAAGTGATAGTTCTAGTCCACAATTAAGTCCAAGTTCTTCACGAAAGGTACGAAGTTTAAATGAAATTTATCAAAGGAGTTCTAATTTGAATCCAGTTTCCAATTTTGCTTTGTTTAGTACCATTCAAGTTGAAACTTCAATTTATGAAGAAGCCGTGAAAGAACAAGTATGGATTAATGCTATGAATGAAGAGATGCGTGCAATTGATAAAAACAATACATGGGAATTAGTGAAACTTCCTAAAGATAAGCAAGTGATTGGTGTCAAATGGATTTATAAGGTGAAATATCATGTTGATGGTTCTATGAATAGACACAAGGAAAGATTAGTTGCCAAGGGATTTACACAAATGCCTGGATTAGATTATTCAGAGACTTTCTCTCCAGTTGTAAGATTTGATACAATCAAGATTATATTGGCTATTGTTGCACAACACAAGTGGCCAATCTATCAGATGGATGTAGAATCAGCCTTCCTAAATGGTTTATTGATGAGGAAGTCTATGTGGAACAACCTATTGGTTATGAAATTCCAGGAAATGAACATTTGGTTTACAAGCTAAAAAGGGCTCTTTATGGGTTGAAGCAAGCACCTCGTGCTTGGTATGCAAGGATTGACAATTACTTCTTAAAGAAAGCATTCATTCGAAGTTCCTCAGAGCCAACCCTCTATATCCATCATCTTGGTAATGATATTCTAATTGTTTTCCTTTATGTTGATGATCTCATTTATACAGGTAACAACCCATCTCTCATGGAGAAATTTCAAGCAGAAATGAAACAAGAATTTGAGATGTCAAATCTGGGACTCATGCATTATTTTCTTGGAGTGGAGGTGCAACAACAATCTGAAGGTATATCCATTTCTCAAACCAAGTATGTGGTTGATCTATTGAAGCGGTTTAGAATGATGTCATGCATTGTAGTTGCCACTCCTTTTTCCCTTGGTGAAAAATTAACCAAGGAAGATGCAAGTTCCAAAGTAAATGCCACTTTATACAGAAGTTTGGTTGGGAGCCTCATGTACCTCACTACCACGAGACTTGATATTATGTATGTTGTGAGCCTCATCTCTCGGTTCATGCAGGATCCACATGAGTCTCATTGGCATGCTGTAAAAATAATTTTAGGGTATGTGAGTGGTACACACAATTTTGGCATTCATTATTCTCCCACACATAAGTTTGAGCTATGTGGTTACACGGATTCTAATTGGGCTAGTTCAGTGGATGATAGAAAATCCACATCTGGTTATATTTTCTCACTTGGTTCTGGAGTTGTCTCATGGAGTAGTAAAAAGTAGGCAACCATTGCTCTCTCTTCCGCAGAAGCAGAGTATATTACAACTACAGCAGCTAGTTGTCAAGCCATATGGATTAGATGGATTTTGGAAGATTTGCAATTGGTTCAGGAACATCCAACCACTATTTACTATGATAACAGTAGTACCATTGCAATGACAAAAATCATGTGTTTCATGCTAGATCGAAGCACATTGAGATTCGTCATCACTTCATCAGAGACTTAGTTCAAGATGGGATAGTGGAATTATAGTTTTTCCCTACAACGGAGCAAGTTGCTGATATTTTTACCAAAGCTCTACCTACAACCAATTTTGTTGCTTTGAGGAATCAGTTGGGACTCATCCCCGTTGTTCATGCAGGGGGAGATTGAAGGATGCATGATCAACTCTACAGTCATCTATAGTTATCTTCAGTTCCACATCATGTTTTTCCATTAATTTTGTTTATTCTTTCAGTTAATAAACATCAACATCTTTCTGTCTTAATTGATGCCTGTATTTTAGGATCTAGCTGAGTTCTTCTTCAGTTATCTCTTCCATTATTGTAGATGCTCCTTCTTTTAAATGTAATCCTCTCCTTCAGATTTCAACGTACAGCAGAAGGAGAAGAAGATGGTTTTGAATAAAACAAATATTTTTTGTTCTCTCTTAGCTTTGTTGTTCACTCACTTTGTGAGCAGATGTATTATTTGTTCATAATCTTTAGGTTTTAGCATTCTTCTTGTCCCATATATTGGAATGGCATGTGCTATTCTCATTATTTGGCCATGTGAAAGTGTAGATGGAAAAATTAGGGATTGGTATGTATTCTGAAGATTGATTTCTGCATGGATTGATAGTTGGTCATGGCAATATTTAAACTTGAATTTGAGTATATCACAATTTGTATTCTCCTCTAGAGTAGAGCCACTTGGTGACCATGGAACGATGAATTATCATTGGATTTCTTGAACGTTGCTCCACTGTCTTCTTGATAGTGTTGGTTGATTTTCATGGTTGCTGCTTCATTTCTGTGACATTGAGCAGTGGAGAAGATACACGTGTTGAAGGGAAGAAATCTTGTTGTGTGTGAATTTTTGGAGCGCATAAGGATCCATTACTATTCTTGGAGCTTTATCTTTCGTGGTGCAAGAGCATGCTTGGGATATAATCAATCTCGCATCAACCAAAAAAGATTTTTCATTAAACAGATTGCGATTTTCAATTTGCAGCGAAATCACAATTTTAAGAAAAACTCCAAGACACAAATAAAAAAAAAGTGTCTGAATTTGGGACGAATCTCCTAATATACTCTTTTGCATATTATCAACCACTGCACACTTGCATATTGAAGAGTGTTTTTTCACAAGGTAAAAAAATCACTCACACTTGGCACTGATTTCACCAAATGGAATGAACAAGTATCCAACCCAACCTGTTCACTTTTTCCACCATACTCCCTGCATGTGCCAAAATAAGAGCTTTGGAACATGTTATGGACATTCATCAAAGGATAATGGAAACAGGGTTTTGTCAGATGTTGTAGTTGCGAGCCCAAGTAGATATGTATGCAAAATGTGGAAACATACTCAAGGCACGTGAAGTCTTGGACAAAATGTCTCAAAAAATGGTGCTCTCATGGAATGCAATGATTGTAGGGTATGCTCGAAACGGTGTTCGAACAAGGCTGTATTGCTTTCCAGAGAGATGCCTGAAAGAAATGTGGTCTCATGGAATGTGATGGTTGCAGGATATTCATAAAATGGGTTTGTTGAAAAGGGCATGGAGACATTTAAGCAAATGAAATTGGCATGTTTAAATCCAAACTCCACAAGCTTTGTCAGCATACTCCCAGGTTGTGCCAAAATTAGAGCTTTAGAAATGGGTATGGAGATCCATCAAAGCATAATTGAATTGGGATTTCTGCAAGATGTTGTAGTCATGAATGCCTTGATAAATATGTATGCAAAATGTGGAAGCATACTAGACACACATGAGGTGTTTGACGAAATGCCTCAAAGAGATGTGGCCTCATGGACTGCAATAATTGCAGGATATGCTCAAACTAGTGTTCTTCCTGAGACCCTAAGACTTTCCAAAGAAATTCCTCAACTAGATGCCATTTCATGGTATGCCATGGTTGCAGGACATGCACAAAATGGTTTTGTTGAAAAGGCTCTAATAACATTTAAGCAAATGCAATTAACAAGAATAAATAAGTGGGCAAGCAGTGTGAGGTTCAAATGATATGGAGATTGATGAATGAAAGAGGAATTAAAAAGATACCTGGATTATGCTGGATTGAAGGCCATCAAATGGCACATTCTTTTTTTTATGTACGATATAGATCACACCCAAGGAAATCTATACAAAGTCAGAGAATTTATTTTGTGAGATGAAGACAGCAGACTATTTTCTAGGTTTCAAGGAATGTCCTGAATTATGTGTAGGAAATAAAAAGAAACATTCCTTGCCACCATAGTGAGTGATTGTTAACTACATCTTGATTGTTAAACATGCCCTTGGACCAACTATTACCCATTAAAAACCACAAGAATGTGTTGACAGGCACGCTGCAACCACATTTATCTCCAAGATTGTAGCGTGAGACCTGCAAATCATCTCCATCATTTCAAATAAGGACAATGTTCTTGCAGAGATTAGTGTGATGCTAAGTGAAGCAATATGAAGAATAGGCTTGCACTATAGGGACATGCACAATGTCAGACATGCAGTGATAAAGAAGGGACCATGTTTATTTTCAGTTTCTAAAAGATTGTTTTTCACAAGTTTTCAGAGAGCTAGATAGGGATTTTTAAAAAAACACACAAGAGCTACAAATCAAACACCACTACGAAAAGGGCGATTAGAACAATACATTTTCCAAAATGTGAGAATCTGGAAAATATTTATGGAACTTCCATTATTGTGCAGGTCTGAGCTTTAAGTGGTTGTAAGATCAATAGACCTTCCCTTGTAAACTTTGTATAAGAATGCAGCTATTGGCATGTGTGTCCAAGCCTCCTGTGAATTTCCTGACATGGACTAACTACCTCTCGTAGATCCTAACTTTGGCGATTGTAGCGGAGACTAACACCTGTGGGTTTTGGTCTAATGGCAATCGTGGTCCAACAAATGGTATTAGATTTGGGAGAAGAAGAAAATGCACAGTCCCAGCTCAAGTCTGGAGTGGTTTTGTTGAAATAATTCCTTCATTTTCAATGTTGTTAATGTATGAATGAATGTTTTGTGTGCAGCTGTAGTTGTTGTTCATTATTGACAAATATATTTGTATTGCTCAAGCAATTTCAATCCTAGATATGTGTTATTTGCAACCAAGAGTGTTATGTTTTTTTGCTGATATAAATTTATGTAGCTTTCCTTACATTTTCCCATGTTCTGGATCATTTAAATCCGCTGCATTTTATTTCCTATTGTTGTTTGGAAGATTCTATAGATTCAGTAGAATCTGCAGTTTCCATAGATCCTCATTTCATTTCCCTTCATCTGGTATCGAGCTTGCCTAAACCCTTCTTCTATTTCATTTCTGGGTTTTTAGTTTTTTATTTGGCAGCCATTAATGGCTTCTATGTCTGGTGCATCGCTGGTTAGTGTGCAAACTCTATTTTTCACAGAAAGAACTATGAGTATTGGTATTTTACAATGAAATCTTTGTTTTGGTCTCAAGACATTTTGGAAATGGTTAAAAATAGTTACAAGGAACCAGCAAACAAGGCAGCATACAATGCTCTTACACAAGCTCAAAAGGACGTCTTGAAGGAACAGTGGAAGAAGGATGGAAAAGCACTGTTTTATATCCATCAAGCAATGCATGAGAGCATACTCCCAAGAGTTTCAGCAGCAAAGCAAGCCAAGGAAGCATGGGACACACTCCAGATTACATATCAAGGTATGGACAAGTTTAAAAATGCTAAATTATAGCTCCTTAGAAGAGAATCTAAAATTTATCAATGAGAAACTCATATTCAATAGAATCTTTCTTTACTCATGTTGTTGGTTTGATAAATCAAATGAAGTCCCATGGAGAGGCCATGGAGGATAGGAAGGTTGTTGAAAAGGTACTTATAAGTCTCCCTTCTAAATTTGATGTTGTAGTTGTGGCTCTAGAGGAAACCAAAGATTTGAGCCAGTTTAGTGTTGATGAACTACATGCCTCTCTTATCAATCATGAATATAGACTGAACAGATCAAATAGTTTAGTAGAAAATGCATTTTCATCTTAGATTTCTGTAAATCATGGAAGAGGAAGGAGGAGTTTCAGTCCTAGAGGAAGAGGGAGAAGTTCTCCTAGAAGTGGACGTAGCAGTAGTTATGCAAATGTTGGTGGTAGAGGTCAAAATCAGAATTTCAGTCACCCAAGTGGCCAAAGATTTGACAAATCACACATTCAATGTCACTATTGTAAGAAGTTTGGGCATTATGCTCATGAATGCAAGAAAAAATAGTATGACCAGTAGAAGCAAGGTCAAAATAAGTCAAGTAGCACTCCCTCAGGCAGCATGTTCATTGCATGCACAAAGATTGCTGAAACAATCCCTACAAACTCTCTAGTTGAGTGCAACGTTGTTCAAGAAAGCCCATGCGACATATGGTATTTAGATTCGGGCTGCAGTAATCACATGACAGGTAATAAAGATTTGTTTTCTAGCTTGGAAGAATCAGTTCAAACTGATGTTACACTTGGTAACAACAACAAAGTCATTGTTTTGGGTAAAGGTACGGTTAATATTCTAACCAAAAAGGGGGAGCCGAAATTTATGCCTGATGTATATTATGTTGCTGGTCTAAAACACAATTTGATGAGCATTGGACAGCTGATACAAAAGGGATATAGAGTGTACATGGAAAATAATGAATGTGTTATTTTGGACAAGCTTCCAAGCAATATGCTTATTGCCAAGGTACAAATGACTATAAACCACATGTTTCCATTAAAAATAAGGCCAGCCATGAAAGGAAAAATAGCTCAAGCTATTCATGAGACACATACTGTAAATTCTGGAGCAGCTTTTAAGGTAGAAGATACAAAATCAGCAGTAGCTAGAGACAGCTACGGAAATGTCCAAGACAGCTACGGAAATGTTCAAAACAGTCACAAAAAGGTTCAAAATTTCTACGGAAATTTTCAAGAAATCTATGGAAATTTCCAAGACAGCTACGGAAACGGCCAGAACAGCTCCAAAGAGGAAAATGATGTTTCTGTAGAAACTCCAGCAGCGTTTCAAATAGTAGTAAAGGATGATTCTTGGCTTTGGCATTTTAGATTTGGGCATTTATATTTTGGAGCACTGAAATTACTACATATGAAGAATATGGTAAAAGGTTTTCCATTAATTGAGAAACCGGAAAGAGTTTGTGAAGGATGTATTATGGGCAAACAACATAGAGAGTCATTTCCGATTGGCAAGGCAAATAGAGCTACAACTCCACTTGAGATTGTGCATTCAGATATTTGTGGGAAAATTCAAACACCATCTATATAGAGGCTACACTTATTTTCTTACTTTTATTGATGATTTCACAAGAAAAATGTGGTTTATTTCTTGAAACACAAACTGATGCATTTGCTTATTTCTAGCGATTCAAGGCACTACGGAGAAGCAAAGCGGCCACTACATCAAGGTTCTAAGGCAAATAGAGGTGGTGAATTTATATCTAATGAATTTATAAATTTTTATAGATCTCATGGCATACACAAGCAATTTACAGCCCGCTATACACCTCAGCAAAATGGTGTGGCGGAGAGGAATAACCAAACAATTATAGAGATGGCTCATAGTTTGATGGCAGCCAAACATCTACCAAATGAATATTGGGTTAAGGAAGTGGCAACTGCTGTTTACATCATGAATAGGTGCCCAACAAAGAGCGTAAGAAACAAAGTCCCTCAAGAGGCTTGGACAAGAAGGAAACATAGTGTTTCTCATATGAAGGTATTTGGATGCATTGCATATGCACATGTTCTAGATGAGTTGAGAAGGAAGTTAGATAATCAAGGACAAAAATGTATATTTGTTGGTTTCTTAGAGGAAACAAAAGCATATAAGGTGTTTGATCCTCTCAATAGGAAAGTTATAATCATTCGTGATGTTCAGTTTGTGGAGGATGAAGCATGGGATGGAAGCATAGAGAGGACTGTCAGAATTGCAGCTACTTTCCAAAATGACAATATGGTGGATGAATTGTTTCCAACACCAAATATAACTCAAACAACAACTCCTTCCAATCCCGGGATGGTACCACATGTTGCAACTCAAGCTACACCTTTATTCACACCAAGGAGGTCTTCAAGGCTGCTGTCCACACCAATAGGATAGAAAATGTCACAAGCATCTACACCAGCATCTACATCAATCGGTATCCTTGGAGCAACACCATCTAGCACTCCAAGTAGTTCTTCATCTCCGGATCCAACTCTAGCAAGCATGATGCCACGAAAAACAAGGAGTTTGAGTGAGTTGTATAATGTTGACACAACTAATTCATTTTCAGCTTTTGCTTTATTTTCTCATATTGATGATCCATTAACATTTGAAGAGGCTGTGAGTAGTGATATATGGGCAAAAGCCATGGATGAGGAGATTGAATCCATTGAAAAGAACCAAACATGGGAGTTGGTTGATTTGCCAAAGGAAAGATGTAATTAGTGTCAAATGGATTTATAAGACTAAACAAGATGCTAATGGGAAAGTGCAAAAGCATAAAGCAAGGCTAGTTGTAAGGGGCTTTACACAACAGCCCGGTCTAGACTTCAATGAGACATTTGCTCCGGTTGCTCGGTTGGATACAATTAGAAATGTTTTAGCTATTGCTGCCCACAACAAGTGGCCTGCATATCAAATGGATGTAAAACCTACATTTATAAATGGCTATTTAGAGGAGGAAGTGTATGTGGAACATCCACAAGGATATGAGCTACCGGGTCATGAAGACAAGGTGTATCGGTTGAAGAAGGCACTCTATGGATTGAAGCAAGCTCCAAGATCTTGGTACAATCGCATTGAATCCTATCACATTCAAAATGGTTTCTAAAGAAGTGGTTGTGAACCAACATTGTACATCAAGGTCAACAAGCAAGGTAACATTTTAATTGTTTTCTTGTATGTGGATGATCTAATCTTTACCGGTGATCTAAACATAGATTCTTTCAAATCGTAATGAAGAATGAATTTGAGATGACTGATTTGGGTCTTATGAGGTATTTCTTGTGGATTGAAGTCCATCAATCCAATGATGGTATATTTATTTCTCAATCTAAATATGCAAATGAAGTTTTGAAGAGATTTAATATGGCAAGGTGCAAGGTATCCCCAACACCGGTTATGACAGGGATGAAGTTAAGGAAGGAAGATGATGGAGCATGTGTGGATTCTACATTGCTCAAGAGGCTGGTTGGAAGCCTTATGTACTTAACAGCCACAAGGTTGGATATCATGTATGGTGTAAGTCTGATTTCAAGGTTTATGGAGTCTCCAAAAGACTCACATTGGCAGGATGGTAAGAGGATATTGAGGTATGTAAGTGGTACAAAGGATTTTGGTATTTTTATTCCACTTCGGATGATTTGAGTCTTCTTGGGTACATTGATAGTGACCATAGAGGGCAATAGATGATAGGAAAAGTACTTTTGGGTATACTTTTCACTTTGGTATAAGTGTTGTGTCATGGGCATCAAAGAAACAACCGATTGTGACCCTTTCTTTAGTGAAGGCTGAGTATGTGGCAGCCACTAGTGCTGCATGTCAAGATTTGATGCATGATCAAAAGGAAGCCACTAAATATTCTCGTGATAACAGTTCAGCCATAGCATTATCTAAAAATCATGTGTTTCACAAGAGAACTAAGCATATTGATAAGAGGTATCATTTTATCAGAGAGCTTGTAAGCAAACAAGGAAAATTGTCTTTATTTTTGTAGGTCTAAAGATCAGTTGGCTGACATATTTACTAAAGCAATGGAAAATGAGACATTTGAGTATTTATGAAGTGGCTTAGGATTTTGTGACTTTGCACAAGCTAGCAGCTACGGAAAACTGTTAGGTAGCTATGGAAATGCTACAACAATTTTTGAACAAACTTGATTCATATTTCTAATGATCTGCAGCTAGTTCATAATTAAGGGGGAGTGTTGGAAATTCAAATCAGAATTTATTGTGCAACTACTATTTGACTTTCCCAGATTTAGCTATCAGATTTGCATTTAATCATGACTGCTGCACATTTATTTTTGGTTGATTATTCTCCCTGATTATCTCTTGTCAGAGATTTTGTGTTGACTTGCAAGGCAAGTTTGTTGTGTAGGTTTTTATTATTAATGCATTATGTTTTATTGGGAGAAGTAGTAAGAGAGAGAAAGAAGAGAAAAAGAAGCGAAGGAAAGTAAAAAAGAAGAAAAAAAAAGATAAAGAAGAAGGAAGAAGAAGAAGAAGAAGGAGAAAAATCAGATTTGGGAGAAGAAGAAAAATGCACAGTTCCAACTCAAGTCTAGATTGGTTTTGTTGAAAGAATTCCTTCATTTTCAATGTTGTTAATGTATGAATGAATGTTTTGTGTGCAGCTGTAGCTGTTGTTCATTATTGACAAATATATTTGTATTGCTCAAGCAATTTCAATCCCAGATCTGTGTTATTTGTAGCCAAGAGTGTTATGTCTTTTTGCTGATATAAATTTATATAGCTTTCCTTACATTTTCCCTATTCTAGATCATTTAAATCCACTACATTTTATTTCCTATTGTTGTTTGGAAGATTCTGTAGATTCAATAGAATCTGCAGTTTCCATAGATCCTTGTTTCATTTCCCTTCAAAGACCTCAATAGGTAAAACCCCATCAGCAACTTCTAACTCCATTACCTTAAGCCTTTGTTATAGTGGTGGTTTTGCGGTTATCCATCCATTTTTAATTTTTTTTCCTTGAGCCTTTGTTATTGTGGTGGTTTTGTGGTTATCCATGTGCGGCATTATGAATTTTAATTCCATTTCCTTTAGCCTTTGTATTGTGGTGGGATTAAGGTTATCTATGCTTGAAACATGAAACTCAAGAAGGTAACCAACACCTAAAGCTATAGGGAATTTTACTCCTTAAGTCGATGTTTTGAAAGACACATAATCAGAATGGTGCTAGCAGTGTTGAGTGAGAAAGCTTCAACACAAAAGTTACAACTGAAATGGATGTTCGCATTTCCTGATCAACTAGCAAGGTATTCTTCATGCCTTCCCAACAATTTTATTTTTGAGTTTGAAGTAGTCTGTGAAGATTTCTTTTAGAGATGATGAAGGTAGAAATAAGTGGGTTTATTTTAGATATAGATAGATTTGGAAGAAGATGATGGCTTTATAGAAATTTTAATAACACAGTGTGAATAAAATACATATTTCAATTCAATAATTTAATGTTGAAACATTCTTAGTATATCACTCCGGAAAATATTTTCATGTCAAAAATTGAATATAGTCAAGGATTCCAAAAAGGAAACAGATTAAGTTTTGCGATATCTACATGCTTGGAGAAATTACTTTAACTAATCCATTTCAATGGTGGCTGAGATAGCTATACTGCTCAGGCAAAGATGGCGAATGCATTCCATAGAAAACAAACATATAAAAAAAGTCACAAAATCCGAAAACTAGAAAACACAAAGAATCTAAAAAGCAGAGAACACATTTTTGTGGCAAAAAAAAAGGGAAAAGAGTTTCACCTTGGTGTTCTTCAAACTGGTTGATCTTCAACAGTGGATGAAAATGGCAGGAGAACAGTATACTTTGAACGCATGAAACCTTTTCATCCTCGAGCCACACAAAACCAACCCTGCATTAAATACATAGTAAATGCATTAAATGGTTCACAGTAAATGCATTCAATGCGCAAGAGAGCATCCACTTTTCCCCTCTACAGTGGTAAATAAAGGGAATAGCCAATAGAAATTTGCCACAAATACAAAATCAAAACTACAAACTTTAGTCTAGCAGCATTTAAATACAAACATGAAAATCTAATTGGAAGGAGGATAAATAAGTAATTGCTATTGTGAAAACAATATCCTAGCCTTCGGTAGGATAATAAAGAGGACACATGGAATTAAAGTGTTGAATTTCTTTTTAGAATGTCACATCTAATATTAAAAGTATGTACACTTGTAAATTTAAGAATTTAAGTTTTATGTTTGTGGATAAATCAATGTGGTAATAAGGCCTCAATTTTTTCAAATCATCCTTAACTTATCAATGAAAAAATAGTTTAATGATTTTTGTTATATTTATTAAATTGTTAAATTGTTTAAATTAAATAAAAACATTAGAAGTTTCAACGATAAGTAAAAAATTATTATTTATGATTCGTCCATGGACAAAATTATTCAATTGAACTGAAAAGTATAGTATTCCTCAAGCAAGAACTAATAAGATAGTAAAACTATTCACAAAATAGAGTAGGTGGTATAGAAGTATGGCTCAAGTTCAAACTCACCCATAGGAAAAGAAAAGAAAAACAACAAAAATGATAACCCACATGGAAATAAAAATGTATTAAATCAATGCATAAGGTTACAACCACAAAAAGAGCCAAAGGAAAAGGATCTCTATCATCGGGATTGCCCACTTGCTTCCAAGAAGGTATTTCCCTTTGGGAATGGGATCCCATCTAGTGGTAGCAATGACACTACCCTCTTGTTGTAGTTTGATTTTCTTGCCCCCAAGGCAATGAAATGACCAATGTCAACTAAGGGAAATTGTTAGGATCTGGTGGTGGCGGTGATCTATGATGGAAAGGAGGTGGTAATCCTTGTCCTCCCTATTGAATCGAGAGGAGGAGAGTGGAAAAAATCCCCACCCAAAATGGTTATAAGAGAAGAAAAAGAATGACTTTGCTAATGGTTGCGACCCCTCGAAGAGGGAGCTCAAATAGTAGAGGGTGGCAAACTCACACAAATATGCAATAGGTATTTTCCTAGTGATCCAAAAGAGTCTAGAGGTAGACCACTACCAGTTCCACTTTTTGATCTTAGAATTGAATCTGCAAAAAAAAATACATTGTATCAACACTTTGTTAAAAGCTAAACGATTGCAATCTACATTTATGAGAAAAAGAGAAAAATTTCGCTCCTTCCATATGAAGAAAAGGATTTTCACTCTAAAAGCATACAGTCTTGGGTAATGCCATGAGAAAACCCGACCGATCCCCTAGTAAATTTTTTTGTTGGAAGAAGGGATTTGACCAAAATGGATGAAAGAATTCATGAATCCAAGCCCAAATGGTTTGAGATTTTTGAAAAAACCAAAAAGGGCATACGAGTTTCCTTTTGCCCATAAAATAGGCAATGTTATCTCGGATGTTAAGGTGATTGAGCATGTAGAAAATCAATAATATTTGGTAAATTATACACCATGGAAAGTGAGCAAGTTTGAGCTCTAAAATGGCAAACTAGATAGTGGAGAATCATGTTTCCAACACCAAGGAAAAGAAAAAAGGACCAATGAAAGTTGAGTTTATCCACCGTTGGAAGCTTGGTAGACAAAAAATCATAACCTTTGCTAGGAAAATACTTGAGAAATGGCTTATCTAGATGCCATTTCCAATCCTTCCACTAAGTCTTAGAGGACAAAATCCAATTTTTGTGTGAAATATTAGCAAGAATGCTTTAAGAGTGGCTTAATATGAAGTGTGATCACCATTAGCTAGTGAGAATTTATCCTTAGCTTTTGGCCAAGTTAGATACCATTGTCACAAATGGATAAATATGTCCTCCAATATGCAAATACCTTTTCTGAAAAGCTTGAGGGAGTGAACCCATGGAACCTTGACAAGAGACACATTGTGGAAGGTAATGACCGATGACCACCAAACCGATTGGCAATTAATGGATAGCCCTATTCTAAACTCATCTCCATTGAAAATTAGGAAGGGTTTGATCTTCTCCTAAGCTTTCTAAATACTTTTAATAATAAACAGGCCAATTACGTTGATACGGGATTTGATAAAAAGCAAGTTTGGAAGATCCAAACCCTTCTAGGTCTTGCGATATTGAGGCAAACCCTTAGTAGTATAGTTACACAACATAATTTTCCATTTCTCCAGACCATCAATGGCAAGAAAATCCATTTTGCATAGAGGTAATCTCTCTAGCAGACAACATATAACAATCATATCCCCCTGGATTCTTTGGGCAATAAGGAATACTTCCAAACAACCTGATGAAAACCTTTGTCATGCTCTAAGCTATCCTATAACATGTTGGCATGAGTAAGTTAGAGTTGTCATTGATGTAAAAGGCTCATTAATGACAAAGGTGTATGAGCTGTAGGAGTGCTAGAGGATGCTTAGAATGATTTTTTCAAGGGTAAAAAAGGTGTGATATGCTTTCAAGGATAAAAACAATGAGAATGGCTTGGCCTAATAGGCCTAATCTTGATACCTAGTCAATATAGGTGATACTACATGGTGCATAAAGATGTATGGTGGATTGAGAAGCATAGTCAATACATAGAGAGCATGAGGAGAGTTTCTTGATACACTCATGAGAGCTTCAGAGTGTAGATACATGCTTGAGTAGGGTTTGTATGTCTTCATCTAGACCTAGTCTAGGTGCTTGAAGGCCTAATAAGGAATTATGATCACTTGCAATGATATATGAGATCATGCAAGTATGCAAAGGACTAAGACATGTTATCTCAAGGTTTTTAGGATCCTTTGAAGAGATTTTATGCACCAAAGTATGATGTTTATCTACTTTTTCTAGGTCTAAAATAGACCTAATTCTAGTTCTTGATGTCCTATTTGTACATGATAGTCACTTACAGAAGTGGGTGATCCCTTGGAGACACTCATGAAGGTATTTCATACTGTATTTAGCATGTAGAGATATTTTTAGTGGTTTTATGCATGGTTTTTGTGTTAGTTCACTTGGTTGTGACTTAAAGTAGGGAAAATCCTAATGCCTAGTTATGTAAGTCCTAGTGGTTAAAGAGATGAATAGATATTTATGAGAAGATAAGAGTTAGAGAAGTTAACGAGACGTTTTCATAGTGGTGTGTGCCAAGTTTCAGGTCAAGTATGAAGAATAATTTGCAAGTTATGAAGTTTTGAGTCCTATCAAGCTCAAGATGGTGTGTTTTCAAGCTCAAAGTGAGAAATATTCTTGGATGACACATGTAAAGGTTGCATATGACCTTATTTTTATTGTATTTTTGGAAGACCTATAAGAACCGGATGTTAGATCTATAATAGATGTTAGAAAAAGGGTAAAAAAATAAAATAAACCGTAAAGAAAGAACTTGTTAGATTCATAAAATAAATAGTGTTACCTGAACCATAAAGGTCACATTCTAGTAACCAAAATATATTCCTAGATTTGGATCACCTACACGATGGATTGTTTAATATGAAAAATCCAAATTGATGCTACTAAAACAAAATGGGCTTATGCTACCATTGTGAAGAGAGGGGAAATTTTGTTTCTTTTGTTAGATAAAGTGGGTAAAACTCTTTTAGATCTAAATCT
Source organism: Taxus wallichiana var. yunnanensis (assembly GCA_018340775.1). Taxonomy (NCBI): domain Eukaryota; kingdom Viridiplantae; phylum Streptophyta; class Pinopsida; order Cupressales; family Taxaceae; genus Taxus; species Taxus wallichiana. The sequence continues at coordinate 103,740,421 of CM031241.1, forward strand.
AAACCTGACTGAAAGTGCTAGGACAATCAAAATTGCAATTCACCAAAATTACAGAGATTGCAAGCCAATCGTAGTTGCGATTCTCGCTTGTGTTGAAATTCTACTAAAAAAATGTTGCAACAAGTTATATCATTCTTTTGTACTTCACTTTCACTTCTCCAGACTTACAAAATTGTAATGCACACAAATTTCTATGCTCCAAATCATGTCAAAACACCGTTATCTACTTCAGAAACAACGGAATTTTTATTTATTTTTAAATACAATCAAAATGTTAATTCCATCTTAATTACATTAGTTAAGAAAAATAAAATCTCACATATTTATTCATGCATCTCCTTAGGGATCATTTTAAACTATTTAATCCATTACTATTAGTTTTAATGAATTTTTCTCAAGCCATTAACTAATCCTTATTTTTATTTAGACAATCAATCCTTAAATTAACTTTGTTTATTTTCCCGCTAAGGTTAACAATAATCTTTAAATAAATCTAATCTAAAATACATTTCCTATGTTAACCTTATTCAGTAATTAAGTTTTCTTGCTAAATAATTTCACCCTTCATTAAATTATAAATTTAATTACTGAATTTTTTTAAAAATTAAATTCAATCAAGCCCTTAAAATAACAAATAATTAAATTCACAAAACAAGCTTCTGAACGGCACCATTTAGCTTAATTCCTTAAACCATATTCAAATGTTCTCCTAACAAATATTTCCTACAAAAACCCCTTTAACATAATTATTTTTTTGTTGAAATATTGAATTTTTATGGGTTTAAAATGCCCCAAATATGTTACTAATACATTCTAGAAAAAAAAAACATAGAGTCCTTAATGTGTTAAATTTGACATTCAAATGACTCGCATAACATTCCTAGAGCAAGCGCGAATGACGGCCATATGGACGTCAAACTTAAGCTGGTCATAAATTTTGTTGTATATAAACTTTCCAAGGTTTTAAAGTTGATGTACATTTATGAGGGTTTAATCTTTGCTTTTTCAAAAGAAAATAATTTTTATTTTATGATTTAACATATTAAATTCGACATGTAAAATATGAGTATGAATATGTTTACAAGTTAATCTATTTCAAAAAAACTTTCATTTGATTATTTATAATTTCCAATGGAACAAAACACTCACCATGAAAATAAAAAAGATCCCTTTTTCAATATCTATCATTCAATTACAAAAATTTAATTAATTTTTAATTTTTCAATGATTTACAATTCCTCAATAATTCACTTACAACAAGGTAACAAAATGACTTCTTCTCAATATTCGTAGTCCAAATTATACAACAAAATAATTTACTTTACAATCTAATTTTTTTTTTTCAAAATTAAATACAAGTATTACAATGCTCCATTCAATAGTAGGAAAATATGATAACATTTACAAGAGATTCTCTCTTCTTATCTTCAATACAACATATATCCATCCTTTGATCAACTTGTAACTCCATATCTTTTCTCCTTCATCTTTAAACACAAAAACAAGAAGGGGGAGTAGGCAACGCTCTCCACCCAACCATATTTCCAATGAGAAGGAGAAGTCATCCTCCTCATTGGCCCCCGAGCCCCAACCATAGAGAAATAAGGAATGGATACAACCAATGGAAACTTTCAAAAATGCTTCCACATTACAACACATATGTCAATTGCAAGAAAAAATAACAACACCAAAAGAATGCAACTTTTCCAAAACAAGGCTTAAAACTTTAAGCCAAGGGAGCAAGGAAATATGGGGAAATCACTTATGTCTCCCAATGGGTTAAGCGCCCACCTTAAAGGCCTCCAAAAATCTTTCACCCACACAAAAAATCAAACTCTTATCCCTCCCTCAAACTCTTATCTCTCCCTCATACTCTTATCACTCCCTCAAGTATTTCATACAAAGATAAGTAAAAATCTCTTATCTTAAAAGGTGGGACACCCAACCCAAACTCCCTCCAAAATATGCAAACAATACTCTTATCCCTCCCTCAAAATATCCCCATATTCCTTCTCCTACACCATCCTTAAGGCCATACTACCCAAGTCCCAAACAAGCACACACAAACATTCATTTTACAAACAACATACATATAAAAATAAATAAAATTGCAAGGTTTAAGTTCCTACCTTGCCATTACAAGAACCTTTGATCCACAATCACAACTCTAAGATCCTTCCAAGCTCAAGCCCAAATGTAATGTAATCTCCAAGACTTCAAGCAAGAAACTCAAGCCAAATATCTAGAATATAAGTGCACCCCTCCATCAAGTAAACCCTCCCCCCCTACCCCCAAAAAAAAAACTCCAAAATAACTCCAATAAATAGAAAATGTGGAGAGGAGGGTGAGGTGGCTCCATGTAGGATGCCACATCACTTCCCTCCAATCCACCTTCCAAGTCAAAAACAAATTCAAGACTCATAAGTGGGTGGGTGAGGATGTGACAAATTTCCTCCACCACAAAACCCACTACTCCCATTTTCTAAGGACACAATTTGGAGGGTAAGTAAAAAAAATGACATTGATTGCTCATTTTCATTTAAAAACACATAAAGAGGCCTAATTTTGACCCCTCACATCATAAGTATGATGGGTGGGTGAGATTAAGAGGTGTGGGACAAACTTAACTTGTCCCACAAACCTCCAAAAATGACTCCAAAGTCAAAATTCGGGATTTGAGGGATGAGTTGGGTGCACAATAGTCAAATCAATTAGAATCCAAATCAAATCAAAAGATCACAAGTAAAACCTACCTCAATTAAATGCCCATTTGTCACATCCAAAATAATTTAATTAGAATGATTAATCAACATAAATAAGAGCACATTAATTACCAATAATAAAGTGAAATACACTACAATAATAAATCCCATACTCCAAATAAAAAAATAAAATAACATAAAAAGAAAAGGGAAAACATTCATAGCCCATGGTCACATTTTGAGGTTAACCCTCCCATGGGAACCTCCTAACAACCTATCAACACACAACAATATAACTGAACATAAAGATGCCATGGTGACCTTCATTGCATCCATCCAATATTCTTCTATGGTTAGTCTCCTAACCCCCTCTTGTTTGTTGTGATATAGTTTCCTGCAAAAATCAAACAATACCTCTTCGGCCTCATGGCTACATCAAATACATCAACAATAAAATACATGCACATTCATCAATAAACATCATCATATCACATAACTAGATCATCATCAAATCTAAGCAATGTTATCAATCATTTACATTTTTCTAATATTTCAATTCTACCATTTCTACTAGCATCAATGAGATCACAAGACTAGTCCGAACATCAAAACATAATCAATACGTCAAGAATATTGAGTGTCAGTACATATATAAAATAACAACACCTCATCATTGTCAATACAGAAATATCTATCCATGACTCTAAGAGTCCATAAAAACCACAACACGAGTCACAACATCCATAGTCTCTAACAATAGTCTATCAAAATATCAAATGAGATCCAAGTCTCTAATCAACAGTGCTCAAAATCATAGTAAAATAAGTGTCAAAGAGGAGTGGGAATTACAAAAATCAAGATATGCGAGTAAGAGAGAAAGAGAACTAAATTATAACCTTATTACATAAAGAATCATGGGAATAATTTTTTTAAGAGATATCAAATGATGTGGGTGAGGGTGGAATTATATAGTTTTTGAGTGCATATGGGAGTGGGACACATATGGGTGTAATGAAAGGGTCCATAGTGCATCGGGCATGCATGTGGGGAGGTGGGGATGGAAAAAATTAAATTTGAGTGAGTGAGGGTTAGTAAATGAGTGGTGAGGTGTATTTATCTCCATTTTTGTGGGATTTTTATTTTTGATTTTATTTTGTGGGATTTTTTTTTGGGGATTTTTTTATGTTTTATGATTTTTTTGGTTTTTTGATTAAGAGATCTTATATACAAGGTGTGTTTTCTAGTGTCTATAATTATCAATAGGTGGATAATCTAAATAATTAACTTCCAACATTTAATTATATAATCATAATATCATTTTTATACTAGTAAATTAAAAGATAAACAAGACATGAACTTGACAATACAAACGAATGAGTACACTAACTTAGGTAAGGAATATTTTAGAAGGTTCTGGAAGGATGCACTACATGAACAAGGAGATATAATTATGATGATGGTTCATTATGGAGATTATGATTCTAAATCAACCTAGGGTAGGACCATACAAATCTGCTAAGGATGTATTATACAGTCTTATCCCCTATATGGTGTTGGACCTACTCAAATATGGGATTTGTAACTTCTGCACACTTTCAGTTGTTTGAAACTCTTTGTTTTTATTAAATCCTATTTTATAATCATCATGAAAATCTCTCTAAATTCTTTGATCATCATCTCAAACCCTAGCTATGGATGAGAAGTCTTGTAAAACAAACATTAGTTGGGTTGTGGGCACCCACGCGTACCACCAATGTTGGCGCTACTTCAAAGAGGCCTCAAAATGCACGTCATTCTCTACATAGCATATGATATATGAATTAATGTAACTAAGTTTGAAAACCATATTTGACCATGCTTGAATTGAGTTTTCTCTTGTTAAGATACTTGGGAAATAAATCTTTGAGTTCTTTTGGATGAGGGATATTATTACATTGAACCAGTAAGGGGATTCATAACTATAGATATTATTTCCATAGTCATTGTAGATGTGCTATTGTGATATTTAGGGAGCCTTGGGTGCCTTTTGCAAGTGTAGGAAGTGAGTTTATTAATTTAGTTCCATAGAATTTGTAGGATAGAAAATGAGGTAGTGTTTACTTGCTTATATAAGGTTCCATAGATGATTTATCAATGAAATGTTTACCTAGAGAGATTACAATACCTAATAAAATAAGATATTATGGATGTAAATTTGGAGGCCCTATTATTCGAAGACCATACAAGTTGGTCAAGATCAGAAATATTGTCCTGAACAATATGTATGGCCTTGCCCATGGAATGAAAATAGGGCATCTGAAGTTTGGAACCTATTACTTGTTGTTTGTCTATGCATTTTATGAATTGTGTTCTAATACTTTTATTACATGTTTTTTCTAGAAAGGGGTAAAAATGGGGATTTTGAAAGGACCCACATTCTTATACAAAAATCCCTTTAGACTGGATAAAGCAATGAAGCGTGACAGAAAGGAAGCCAACATGCAGAAAAGGAAAAAGGCCACAAAGGCACAAACATGAAGAACAAGAGACAAGAAGAGAAAACAAAAAGGATGCATCACCACAAAAGAAGCAAAAACTAGATTACACTTTGGAGGATCTCATATGTGGGATAAAAATCTCATTTTAGGGAGAGAATTAACATTATTTTTCTTTTAACAAATGTTAAATTTTCACTCCTATTAGGATCCTCATTTTCATTTGGGTGACTTGAAAGACGAATATCAGAGGATGTCAAATTTCCATCATTGGGCTCCTCGATCTTGAGTCCATTTTTAGAACAATCAGAAACCGCTCCTAAAGGAAGTGTCAACACTTGATCCACCATATTTGATCCAACTACCATCGTCAATGGGGGAAATGTGAGTTATAAATAATGGTTGGATCTTCTTATCGCCTAAATCCTTATTTATTCTAACCTCTACTGAATATTTTGTAGAGGGATCAAGGTCATCTTTAACAAACATGAGGTTGAAAAGAGAATCTTTCCACCAAGAGAATTTTTCCTTTAACTTCTACTTTACTTTCAAGCATTCTGAAGTAAAATTCCCTAGGGCAAAAAAATTCCTTCATATGAGGGCAACCCTTCATAGTCGAGAGGTTGTGAAAAAATTCTATCTAAGAATTTGACCCTAATACAAGCAAAAAGATCAAGCAAGGTATCCAAATCCACTAAGATCTGAGCATAAGTGGTGTGAGTGTAGAGTTATGTATTGGAATCGATGGATTAAACCTTGCCTAAATTATTTTCTGTAGCATTCAAACTTTCCTCTCCCCAAAACTCGTAGTGAGAGATGAGTTAAACAAACCTAGACTAGCTTGACATTGAAAACAACGGTGAGTGGGTTGAAGGTCAGAAACCACGGTCTCATCAGTAGGTGATGATTTTTTAGTTCCCAAAGCTTGGTGAGGATAGAATCCCTATCTTCAATAGAGCTAAAAGACACAATAAAACATCCCATTTCATAGGGGTAAATGTCAACCCTACCTAACAAAAGAGGATGCCAGTTTGAAGAAATCCATGAGTAGCATATATATATAAGGATAGTGTACCATATATATATATATATATATACCATAGGTAATTAGTTAAAATGGATATAATTAAAGAATTAAGTGGTTGACAATTTTGAAAAAAAGTGAACATAATGTTGAGGATGAAAATAATATTTTGAAAAAGATAACAAAAATGAATACATTAATTATTTGGTAAATATATACTACATAAACTTGGAGGCCTTCCTTGATTTTGAATATCTATTTATAGGCATTAGAAAAAATTAAAAATTTGACAAGTTTATCATTAATGTCAACTATGTAAGAAAAATTGGCTTAGACACTATGTTCCCAAAACTAGATGTTGTGGTATGAATGTTTCTTTGTATTCTTATTTAAAACTACAATTTTGAGGGAGAATTCTCAACTCTAAAAAAAGTAAAAAGTAATTTAAGGTCAATCATAGGAGAAACTAGATTAAATAGCCTTTCTATTTTGAAAATTGAACATGACATCACTACAAGAGTAATTATTTATAAATTCATTGACAATTTTATTTTCGAAAAAATAAAAAGGAAGGCTTTTTAACCTTATTTTTAAAAAAATTCCAATACAATTTTTCCAAAAATTAGAGATAGAAAGACGCTCAAAAACATTAATATGGCTTTGTCTGCAAACTGTTGTATACTTTTAAACCATCTATCTACAATGTTAATGCATGGTATTTTTGAACCGTCCGTCTAATAAGTTAAGGCATGTTATTTTTGAATTGTTAGTCTACTAACAAATTTATAGCGAGCAGACTTAGGCTAGCCTATATTGGGGATCACCTGAAGATAATATTTTATGGATGGTGACAATTTTGAAATTATACTTCAGAAACCTCTGGTTTGTGATGCATATATGGGATACTTAAATTATGAATGTGTTGGATTGGGAAGGTTCTCGGCATTTGTAAGTTGAGATTATGTAGGAGGTAGCAACAATGTCACGAGACTAATATGTACATACGTTGGCTTTAATAGAAGTAATCGAATGCATAAATGAATAAAAAGACCAACAATATATGGAAAAATCCATATAAGACTGAGGAGAGAAGAATAAATAGTGAGGATACAAAGAGAATTTATGAAAGAGAACATAGGATTTTAATTTATTGAGAGATGGAATAAACAAGAGGGAATATAATCTTTTACACTTATAAGAATTCATTTCAACACATACAAAATTTTCTTTGAAAAATATTGAGCATGATTATATACAAAGACATCCATTCAGGAAAGGATAACCAAATACAGCATTAGAACTAGGTCCATCTCTTTTCGTATTTAAATAATACATAGTTAAATCATTTTCTCTACACATGCATGTGGCTTATTGTTTAAGAATATATTTACATTTATCAATGTTACAGATGTTCGTTTGCATTTATTCATATCCTATCTACATTTTCAGACACATGTCTGTATTTTTACAAACACTCGTCTCTCCTATACAAAATTTCACCAAGTTTCCTTATCATTTCATGGTTCGGACTTTTGATTCACCTTTGTAACACACCAAAAATACCAACACAAGGACAACACAATGAAATACAGGATAACTTTTTTTTTGACTTGCTTGAAGATAATACGACACTACACAAGTTCTCTAGGGAATACAACCAACCAAAGACATGCTTTCCACAACACGGACCCACACTAGTTACAGATAGACATGAGGCACACACTAAGGACACAATGGTTCATCTAAAGTATGCAGTCTTACAACAAGGTCTTCCCACAGAAGGTTTCTTTAGATTCATGTTTTAGTTGTAAGTGTTTTTACATTCTTTACTTTTCACAGAGGAATCACGATAGGAGAATCTGAAAGTCATGTCTCCTTTGAAGAATTTTCCCCTACCTTGATAATGTTAATATACAGTGTAAACCAATTATAGAATAGCAAGAGGTTACTTCATTTACTTGATTAACTTATTCATTTGTGAGGAGGCAGTTAATTTCTCAAGGCTCTTAACTTTATCAATCTGTTTTCGACGTTGTGCTTTTGAACATATATGTTTTACCTTTTCAAGCGGTCAATTTTATTTTATTTTATTTTATTCCAGTACATGACTGTCTAACTCTTGGATTCATCATTAAGATCTTATTAGTTGTTAATAAGATTTCATTGGGGTCAAGAGTCTAATCGAGAAAAATTAAAGGTTTCACTTGGGCTTCACTTGAAGAGATAGAATTAAGTATCTTGTTTTACATTTTCAACGGGTAAGACAGGATCGAAGAGTTTCTTAGGCAAGTTCCTTCTATTTATTGTAATCTTGTTATCTTCCAAGAATTTAATCATTGATTTCACCTTAAGATCGTTCTAAGGACTCACCACAATAAGAGATTTTGATTTTTTTACGCGGGATCACAAGGTATATTTGTTTCTCTTGTTTTCTTTTGCTAGGTTCAAAAACATAGTCCTCTACCAAACGACACAAGACCAAGGTAACTAGAGCGATGCAAGATGATTCAAGTTTGGATAATTAGAATTAGGTTTGACAATTCAAGGATAAATCATATTCTGAAAAGTGAAAATTCAACAAAGGATACACATGTCAAAACAAGTTCATTTAATCTTATTGACGATAATATTTCTCAAATTGACTTTCAAACGATAACAACAACCTACATGAGAACAATACAAAATTATAACACAATGCCTTCTAGATAGTCTCCACAATTTCCATACCAATGATGTAAAGCAAAAGAAAAACATTCGTACAACAGCAGTTCCTAAGAAGGATGGAATCCACTTTCTACACGTGTTTCTTTTTCTCTCTCTTTTTTTTTCTTTTCTACTCAGGAAATCCTCCTGCACATTTGTTAGCACATGTCAGTTCGCAAGAACTGAGCATGATAAAAGCTATAACATTAAGACAATATGTTGTTATCTAACTGTTTCAAGGAAGAAGAAAAACACCGTTGATTATGAAAAATAATCTAAGAGTCTAAACAAGAGCAATTAAAGAGTTGTCCAATAGCATAAAATGTCTGAATAAAAGGGGACGACACAACTCTATTTAATTATCATTTTCTCATAGGAGCAGTTAATAAACATCATAGTGAATTTCACTCATATCACAATAATGACCGTCATTTTAACAAGATAACATTTCGAAACAAAAACAATTACAAGAAGAGAATTAATTTCAAACGTGATATGTCCCTATTTGTTTAAGTTAGTTCACCAAGCCAAGGACTCACTATGTCATTGGAAGATCCCAAACAATCAATCGACATGAGAACATCTAAACCAACATGACTTATTAATATTAAGATGATGTGCCTATAACAGTTAATTTTATGTCAGCACAGAATAAATAAATTGGAAAGAAAAGGGATGAGACGCACAAATGACCCCGTATGGGCCACGTCCTATCCTAACAATCCTTCTATTAAACTTTCTTCTAATCAAGAGAATGTCTTAAGAAAAAGGACAAACTTTGACAAGACCAAACATAACCATTATAAATCTTACAGGAGGGTTACTCAATCATTCACAAGAACACAACACAGGATACATAGCTTCCAAAGGATCTATCGTCAACAACAAGTCAACTTTAACCTTTTTGGTCAACACATAACCATTCTACTACAATGACAAGCAAGAGGTCGTATCACAATGATCATCACAAAAACTAGTCAACCAATGAGTTTCCAAACACACCAAACTCTAAGTCACAGGAGAATGAAATTTAAGCATCTTTACGGAGCAAAATGTAGAGTAATTTCTTACGCATAAAACCAACATCCCAATTTTAAGATTTGAAAACTTCCTCACTAATGATCAAGTAGCTCTCGTATCCTCCAACATGTGTGAAACAAAATCAAGGTAAGAAAGAGTATTTCCTCTGACATTTTAAGCTATCCAAAAGAAATGTGAGTATCGTCAAAAGAAAACATTCCATAGGTTCAGCTACATTCCTCAAAACATACAACAGTCACCAAGGGAGAGAAGGTGATTCCAAAGACAACAATCTCCAAATGGTGAACATGAATTGATATCAATTATGAAAATCAAACATGACACTCGAAGAATAAAAGTATTTCTTCGAGCGATTCAAAACAAAATAACAAAAGCAACTAACCTAGTTGAAAGTAAATATCAACTTGGCTCAATTCAAAAGTCAGTCAAGCTAAGCACACACCAAGCCAACCGGAAGGGTTACTAGAACCTAAAACAACTGAAAGAAAAGGATAGAGACAGGAATAGCATCATTCACCTATACACGATGCACTCGCAGTACTCAATCACCAATTTGCAAATACCCAACATAGACCAGAACTACAGATCTCGAGCCGAAACAAGAATAAGAACATAACAGGAACTATAAAGTTGAGTCCAACGACAATGTTTGGTAAAACATTCAAATCGTGAGACCAACACATAGAACTCGAGAATTTTCATTACAAGACCCCCGCCTCTTTTGTTTTATTAGTCTTAAGAACAAAGTTCACCCAAATAATATTTATTAAAACCCAGAAAACAATATAAAGGCTTCAACCAACGCAATCATTTCTAACGCCAAAACAAATACAAATGAGCCAGGAAAGTGGAAACCAAACAGTATACCATCACACGAGACATTAATATGAAGAGTAGAGTTATTTAGTGATTCAATTAAATAACAGCATAAGAATTAATGGTATAGAGAATATCGTGCCTGATTAAGCTCCCGCAGTCGATAACAAGATGGACGGGGCCTGCAACAGCAACCGAAGCCTAAATCCATTTTCTTCAAGCTCGTTGGGCGCCCAAACATCGAACATCTTCATGTTGGCACAGGTAGGAGTTCACAGCCAGGGTGGGTGGTCTAAAATACTTGCCATCATTCTCCCAACACCGCTCCAAGATCAGCCCTAGAACTTCTGTAGGCCCCATTTTGGCAATTGAACTTAATCCTTCGTCATTCATCCAAACACCTCCACCATCTCCATATGCATCTGATTGTTTCTAATTTGGACCTCCTAACCTTGGTGCTCTCATATTAGGAGCAGCCCTAGTTTGAGACAAAGCAAAAGAAGATGGCTTTATAACCAAAAACAATCTCTTGGTACAGACTCCATATCCATAAAACAGTCCCTAGACTTAGCATCCTCAATTAAGGCTGACCAGTCACTAGATTGCTTCAATGCAGCTGCTTTGCGAGCTCGTGCCAGTGCCACATTCATGCGGCGAATATCATCTACAAAGCCAACCCCATGATTTGAAGCTTGGACACAAAATATACTGATTACATCACGCTCCTGGCTCTGGTAGGCATCTACCGTGATGATCGATAAACCTTTTCCTTCATTAGATTGAGGACAACATCAAACACTCGGTGCAACCCTCGTGTTATGGGTCCAGACTTCAGCCCCAACGACATTGCATTCAAGGTCTGTAAGAACAGCAAAAACTTCAAAGAGTAAACCTGGCCTAACAATCCCTTTCTGTTACATGGAATACATCCATAAACTTTCCACCGTCAGAAGATATGTACGCCTTAGAAATAGTGAGATCCAAATCGGTTAGCACTTGTACAACTTCCAAAAGAATGCCATGCTTATTGGCACTATTAACCTTCACCAATGTAGCATTCGCACAAGTTCTGAATCTGACAATTATCCTGCTACCTTCATCTCCCAATACATTTTCTCCAACGTTGCATAGATCTCCTGAAAGTTTTCTTGCAAGGCAAACAGTGCTTCATGAATATTCTGATATGAAACAGGTCCGCCTCTATGAGGTTCTCTTCCATGAGTTACATCGAACAGCAAGAAGATCTCAAAAGAGAATCTTTGTAAATAAATTTCATCAGGTCTCCTGGTAACAGTCACACTGTCACTTAATCGATTTTGATAAAAATATCTTGTAGGAGAATCTCGAATTTGAGGGTGCATTCGACACTTAACAGAAAACAACATAGCAACAGATGTGCATTTCGCACACCGCTGCACCATTCAACACACACCTGCTACACTAGCTGGTTTCCACGCCCCTCCTCCACGAGGAACCAGTCTCCACCTGATCGAGGCATTGAGGATGTCGAGGCCTGAAATGGCGAAGTAGGCGAGAGTGAGACAATTAGTGTCCTGCTCCATAACCGATCTGCTCCATTGTTCGGCTCCCACACTATTCTTCACCCTCTCGTCATCAGGAACAGGGACCATACCAGCCATTTGAGGCCAACAGTTTCCTCCAGGACCCAAAACCCCATATTCTACTCTGCTTATGACTGCCCTAGCATAAGGATCCACCAAAATGCACGAAGGATCATAGCGGTGGCCTTCTTCAGGACAATATTGTCCATCAACTTGATAATCATACAACATATCATCAAACTTTCCAGGAAGAAATGTGTGCCATACATCTCCTGTTTTATTCAGTAGCAGATCGAGAGAAATATGTTTTGTTACCTTACCCTTCAGCAGAACAGAAAGGGTAAAAGGCATAATGTCACGGAAGTAGCTTGCGAAGAAAGAACAGCAAAGTTAACGCCTCCATTTTTTTTTCGTATCTTCGTATCAAACCACCATATCAACCCTTGGGCCAGGCGCTAGAATAACTTCCGGCCAGAACTAGGAACAGTCGTGAATGTAATCTCAGCCTCACTTGCAAAACAAGCCTCAAGATTTGATCGAGCTTCTTCCATGTTAAATTCATCACCTGGACAGAGCAACTTTCCACAATGAAAAGGCAAGACAGCTCAACAAAACTTTATCTCGTTCTTCTACTACAGCTGCAAGATTTTGCAACAACTGATCACGACTGTGGTCGCGTGCAACCAGAACAGCAGGATCAACACCAACGGCTCCCTGGCTCGCCCTGCAGCAGCTGTCGCACTTTCTCCCTCGGGAGGCCACTGATTTTCTGAGATAAGTTCACTTCTCGACCCTGTAGCTGCTGCATAAAGCCAGTTTCTTCCTCACGGAACTCTCCTAGAAGGATTTCAGTTCAACGCTCCACTGAAACCGCCTGCACAACACGATTTTGAGAATCCACACCCACCCACGCAACATCAGGGCGACAGAACTTCATTTCACCATTAATGAATCCACTGTTCAAAGCACACGCCAAGGAGGAGCAGGTCAAAATGAGGTGACAGGGTTATAAATTGCGGTAGGTTGTGACAGTTAGTATGTTGAAAAAAATGGAGATAGCTGGTGGAGGGCAGGTAGAAAAGGAGCCAATGCCCGGTGGCATTACAGACTTTGGTTCCATTATGCACTCCAAAGGCACTTGAATTAGAATAATTTCTAATTTCCTATTAGGATGGAACTTTTTTTTCCTACAAGACTCATAAGGGTTCCTCATCTTCATATGGGCTCCATTTGCACCTTACATGACCTCCTGTTGGTTGGATTTTATTCTGATTATTATGCCCAATAGAAGCATAAAAAAACCAACAGTAGTTAGGGAAATTCACCTTTCGATAGGGTGAAGTTCCTCAAGTTTTGAGAAGAAGCGGCCTATCGTATGATAGGTTTTTTTGTATTTTTGGTGCTTTTAATTGGAAAACATATAAGGGAAACAAAATTGGGAAAGGAAAATGAGGATAAAATGGGAAGGAAAATAAGAATGCAACAATCTAGACATATGACAATACTAATAAACTTGGGACAAAAAAATTTTCAAATCTATTTATCAAGAATACAGAGTTCCTTCTTGGTCATACAAAATTTCTATACTTAAATTATTCAAAAAAAGATGGAAGGGTATGTGTAGATTGTAAGTAGTAAAGCTACACATAGGGAACTTCTCTATTTGGCACAAAGGAATACAATGAGAAAACAATCTGGGAATCACCAAGTCTTCATCTCCTTTAGAATATGTTGATATGGCACAAAGTCCACATACCCTGATATCCAACATAAAGTTTGATCACCTAAGCATCAATCATACCATTAAGGAACAATAGAATCAATAACTCAACCATAAGCAGAATGATAGATTTTATAATTGAGAATCATTAACACATAAATGGAAAAGGCATTGTATTCATGAGGAAAATTTGTGTACACAAAGTTACAACAACATAATCCAACATAGATAGATAAAATAGTTCCCTCAAAATATTGTTGAGTAGAAAAATAAGTTTCAATTACAACCCATCCCTTTTTATAGGAATTATGCTCCTAAAAGTAGTTATAAAACTACTTTTAACTTAACTTACTCCTAAGCTCAGTTCTTAAGTTGACTCAACTTGAATTACACATTACATTATAACTTATGCACATGCAATATATTTAATTAATTTGATGAACAAATTAATTACATCTATTTCAATACATCTTTTTCTCTTTCAAATTCTTTACATTTCATGCATTTAACTATTGTGAGACCAAGTCATCCTCTTACATGGGCATAATTTCAAATTTATACATTGTCTCTATCAGTTCCCAGTCTCTTCATGTTGATTATTAAAAGGTTCATCCTCTTCACTCACATGCAACTCAAGTTAACCTCCCAAAAGAATCCCAGTGTGAGTGAAGGGAATGGATCAAAGAGTTGCAAAAAATCACTAAAAATGATATTCAATATCCTCCATTGTTTATTAACATCCGACCCTTACAAATAAATAGGTGGGGTTATTCCTAAAATTTTGAAACAAGTCACTAACAATACACAAGTTGTTTTAACAACTCATGTAATATGAAAAATATAACAACCTCTCTATTTAATTTAACATAACTCACATATAACAAATTTGAGCACTAAACAATTAATTCCCAACATTTGCCCCTTAGTGCGAATATGAGAAGAAAGAATATCTCGAAATACTGGAAACAAAATTGTATGCCTTCGCATATTTTTAGGTCTGCATACTATTGGCTTGGATCTTGTTGTCTAGATCTTGCTTTGCACATGACCAATCCGCTTCACCATAGTGAATCCCATATTGGATGATCACACTTCCACCGATTCACCTACATATGTGAACTCAACAGTTCCCACTTTCACTTCTAGTGAACACTAGATTTCACCGGCCGATCGATGTTAGAAGTATGACAGTCAAAGAATCTTTGCAGTCAGAGGATCACTCTAGTTCAGCTTCCCTCCTATACAACTGTTCTTAGGTTCCAAAATGCACATCCTCCTCTTTTCAATCTTTGGAAAGGGAATAAAAACCATGTTTTATTTCTGCACATGCCACTCAAAGAAAATAACTGAAAATATTATAAAAATGTGTCACCAATGCTATACGTGACCCCGTCATTCGTGACTAACAGAGGCGTTGATCGCCCTCCATCCTCTATTGCCTCTGACCTCCATTAGACATGTTGCTTACCCAACAAGTGTGGCAATCAAATTCAACACTTTCCACACTGGATGTATTGGAATAGTTTCCCTCCCACAATGTGAAATAAGTTGGATATCATTTTCCACTAAAAATGAATCCATTACAAACAATTTATTTAACTATTGACAAAAATGACTCAACATGTATTATTTAACTTTTGAAGACTTTAAATATTGAGAGTTTTACATTACAATCGACTTGACTTACTCTATATATTGTATTTTTGTGGACTTTTGAATAATGACTAAAACTTTATCCCACAAACTACTAAACATAACCGAAATGCATAAGTTTTTATTACTTATCTACTCCACATAATAAATATAAGGCATCTAACCATTTTAGACAAGGAACTCCTTGAAACGTGGTAGTATGTAAACTAGAGTTAGAAATACATAGTATGCCTGACGTATTGAAGATGTATGCCTGCCAATGAAGATAGTTGTCAGAGTGCAACACATGAACATAGGTCCTATGAATCCAACAAAGAACGAATCTCACTATGGTGAAAGATGGAATGCCTCCACAAAATCTTATGCTTATAAAAATTTATCTGGACGCAGGCCGTATTGGTGCAAAAACTGATCTTACAAGTTGCTAAATTTAATGTTTGGATCAACGAGATTCACGTTAGAATAATACGAGCTGTGTAAGCAATAGTCACAACATTTTCTTCTACCAATATTAAAATTTTCCTTATAAGGCTGTCAATAGAAGTATAGAATGATATCTGCACTATTAACGTTCCCTGTACTTCTCCCAATTGTTATGAAGGCGGTGCCTTGAGATTGGGGTTTTGTCTAGATCAAAAATGTCAAAGGCACAATTTGTAGGACGTGGCTGAGAGACGAATCACAGATTGGGAGTGGAATCACGCTAGATAAACAAGGAGACAACTTATTCATAGGAACCTGAACACAAAATATATGAGAATGACTTTGCTGGTGATATACATCCTAGAGCCAAAACAAAAGATTACAACTTGTCGGCTGGTGATATGTAATTAATGATTCTTTATGGAAACGCGAATGTGCAGTTACTATCGACATGTGGCTTTAAGGAAGCAATGTATATAGATCTGAATACATGGCGGTAGAAAGTGTATGCAAACCAAGATTAATTTGCTAACCATGTGGATGAGGAAATGCACAAAATAATATGGCACAGGAATATGACACGAAGGAACAACTACTCAAACATTGTGACAAACTAAATAACACCGAAACAAGAACACACAAAGACTTCATTCATTGAGCAACTTAATCCTTATGGAGTCGCCTTTAATCCAAACAAAACTAATATGGAAAGGACTTGAACCTGCTCTGATACCAAATGAAGGGAATGGATCTGAGAGTTGCAGAAAACAACTAAAAATGATATTCAATATCCCTCATTGTTTATTAACAACCAGTTCTTACAAATAAATAGGTGAGGTTGTTCCTAAAATTTAGGAAACAACTCACTAACAATACACGAGTTGTTTTAACAACTCGTTTAATATGAAAACTATAACAACCTCTCTATTTAATTTAACATAACTCACATATAACAAATGTGAGCACTAACTAATTAATTCCCAAGAGTGAGGTGTTACAGAGAAAAGATTTAACACAAAATATTTACATTTCATAGAATTATAGACACTTTGAAAATCTACACTTCATCATCTTAATCTGGATCATTAATTAAACATACCATTATTTAATACAAATGCACCCTCCTCTTAATTAATCATATGACATCTCATGAAAACACCCTTTATTTATATTAATCATATGTCCTAAGCCATATACTACACCACCAATTTTTAATATTTCATGATATATACACTACTTAATCCACGTATGAAAAATCATTATTTTCTTAAATAATACCTAACCTAATCATTTGTCTAACTACCCCTAAATCTATTTATTCCCCAAAATCCATTTTTTCTATCCTTAACACGACACATCTATCATAACCACCTATACACCCATTAAAATCATTTACACACTCATCAAAATCATCTACACATTTATCCTAAAACATACCTAAATTATTATGATCTAACACATTCTATATCACCATCCAAAATAGACAAAACATGTCTCTAAACAATCCCAACAAACCTATCCCTTGAAAACAAGAACAAAATTTTCAAACTAGCAAACTATTCCAACAAATTACTAAACAAGCCTCAAATAGGCCGAAATCACCCGCGATTTGGTAAATCGCCAATGATTACTTAAGCCCATTTTGTGGTCTCTTTTCGATCCATCCACTTACATTTTCGAGCCCAAGTTTTATATTAGAGTTCATTAACGCTATTTTGCATCAACGTGAAATTACCATCATCTAGCACCTTTACTTGACGGTCATTAAATACTTTGGGATTCATTTTGAATCATGTGCATCATCCAACTACAAACTTCGTCATTTTTCTTCCATCACTCTCAATCAAGGTCGATTTTGTCTTGTAATTCTATTTTTGTATTCAAGTGTTTTTATCTGATCATTTATTAACTCATATTAGCCTTTAAAAACCATAATCACAAATCATTTGGTTAAATCCTTTGTTTTTTTAGTTTGTTATTATTCACCAGTAATTGCTAATGATTACTAGAATCACCTGTGATTCCTGTACAAATTATTTTTCTTGTGAATTTATCAAACTCCATCCAATAATTTATATTCATTTCTCTTGTTGCTAACATTTTATCAAGAATGGCTTCTATTAGATGGAAATAGGTGGCCCGAGTCATGAAATCACCAGTATCAACTCTCTACCTATTGTTCATCACCCATTGCATTGGGAGAAATACAACATTCTACATGACCTTGAGATGTGTGTCATCCACTCCTCCCCTCTTGATTGTTTACAAACCATTTTTGAATCCACTCGACCGATTTGTGAAACTACAAATGAATTTTGGGAAGCCTACTTTGAGATCCTGCGTATCCGAGCTGATTTATCCTAGTTTGAATATCTATATGAAGCTGAGATAGAAGAGTCAATCCATGAGTCTGAATTTGAAGACCAAACTAAATACAAATACCCATATTCTAATTTTGAATATCATAATGACATAGAATAAGAGGATCCAACATACATATCTCGACTTCTTCAAAGGAGAGTACACTGAAGACGAGAATTTAGACTTCTCTGAAGAAGAAGACTCGGAGTCCACTGAAGAAGAAAGTTATCCTTCCTCTAATAATTCGGATACTCGATTCGGATTCCAAATTTGAACCATAGTTCATATATGTGATTTCCTATCATCTATCAACTTTATATATGTAATAAAGAAACATTTTTTTGGAACATTTATTATCACCATTTATCGTATGTCATTTACTATCTTTGTACCCACTTGATTATAAAAGCAAGTTGACACCTTTCTCAAGAATTCCTTTGATTCCAGGGAATGGCCTTTGCTAGTCGATCCACCTAATATTTTATTAATCATATTTTTTTATTGGTTGTGATCTGTAGGTATTCTTGTAGGAAAGGATCTTATATCTCTTTCATATTATGGAGCACTACCTCAACATCATCTATCCAAATCCATGGGTATCTCTAAACCCTATCATTCTGAGGTTAGGTAAGTTTTATTCTCTTTCTTATTCAAATAAGTTGAAGAGGTAAGATTTATTCTATACAAGACTACTTCATTGTAGGGATCTTTCTTGTAATTGTTGTGTTTTTAAAACCCTTGGCCTCGTAGCAAGTGTTTAAATAGTCCTTGTGGCCTTTAGTAGTTCCTTCACCAATGTAATTATGTTGTTATTATGAGTATCATATCGAGCTTGAGAAAATTCAAAACCTTTTAAAAGGTGTCTACAAAATTCCCGCCATACTTAATTGTCACTGCATGTATGTGTGCATTATCATGAAATTTAGTCAAATTGATAAGAGATACAACTACATTCACACATTGAATAACACCTCTTAATTTTTTTCCATATTTTCAACACTGATAATAGCCTTTGACTTGTGCAATATGGTGATTTATTTAATCACTTTATTCAAAATGTTAAGGATTTCTCATGGTGCACACGGTACCAAATAGTTAATATAACGAGAGAAAAGAGAAGGATGTAAGGTAGTTTTCCATTAAGTTTTATCAAATGCCGAAATTACCTAAAAAATAGTAGGGTTTACCAATACACTGTGCCAAAAATCACAATGTTTGGCATGATAGGAAGTGGACAATGTAAAATGCTCCTCTTTTTTCCAAGTGAAGAGACCTGCAAACAGAGAGATAGTTAAACATAAGATATTAGATAATTAGGATAATGAGATGCTCAACAAAGGCCAATCCCAAGAATTGAAATGGAATTCCTTTCAAGGATGTCATATCATTTTAATGCAATTAAGTTGTGTTGATAAAGATAATAAGATATATAAATGAAAATATGGACAATACAAGATAAGGAAGCTAGAACTCAAGATGGATAGGAAGATCTTGTTCAACCTCGTAAGTAGCCCAAGATAAAGTGGAAGAAATTTGAGGTCTTCGAAGTAATTGTACTAATATTCTTCAATTGTTTGTCACATCTCATTAAGGAACTCAAATTGCTCCTTAATATCTTCCCAACTTGGTGTGAAGGTGATGGCACACAAAGTAAGTTCTTGGAGGATGTCAAGTTCTCCCACACGAATGGTTGTTAAACAATCAACATATCGTAAATGATTTTGATTGGATGGGATTTTCCTAGAACAATCATCTATAGGAGAACATCTTGGAAACAGATAGATTAAGCCTAGATTGACAAATAAAAGATGATAACGATGAAAATATTAATAAAAGTAACTAGATAGACAACAATCACAAGCGATTCACAAAAATGCAAGCGATTTCTGCGATAATCACTGAGAAATTGAAAGAATCATGGATGATTCATGTGAAAAATTTTATTGTTATAAAAAATGCTAAACTAATTAAAAATGAAGACTAAAATGATTGTTTTGTCCTTTTCTAATATGAAAACAAAAAGGAAATTAAAATAAATGGATAAAGCTTACCTTTTCTATGAGAATAGTTATAAAGGTCTTATAAGAACCAACTAAGTTTGTAATGGTGAATTGTTGAATGTTTGATGATGTAAGGAGCATCTCAAGATGTATGATTGCACAAACTGACATCTTATGGCTTCCTAGAGTGACATGGTCTCATTTAATGGCTTGAAGATTACTGGAATGACATAATTTTACTAGAAAATTTAAGGATTGAGAATTCCTAAAATAGGATTCTAAGTTCCTATTTATAATCTCTGGAAATTTGTAAAATTTGTCAAAGAATCTAGGAAATGTGGATAAACCCATTTGGAAGTGGTTTTAACCACTTCCAAAATAGGAGTTTAGTGTCCCCAAATATTTCATTTAGAAATCTTGGGATACCCCTTTTAAAAATTTTACAGATCTACTCTAGAATTATCCAAAAGGTTGTAGGAGATTTCTCAAGAGTTGTTGATAAAATACCCATGTGCTCAAAATGCTCTAAAAGTTCTTGAAAAGTCAATTGTTTGATCTCTTAAGCAATCGGTTTTCTCAAAGTGCTTTACTTCCAAGTAACAAGTAACTCATCCTTCAAAACCTAGTTCACATTATTCTTCTTCTTTGTGCTAAATAGGAGTGCTTTTACTTATTAAAGTTGATAAGTAAAGTAGTTATAAAACCCTACAAAGCTGACTTATATTTCTTAGTTCTGCACTAAATCGAATTGCTTCTTCTTCTTAGTTCTTAGCTAAACTAAATTTCTTATACTTTTCTAAGTTAGTGAAGTAAAGTATTCTGTGTGCTCAAAATGCTCTAAAATTCCCCAAAAATTCAATTTCTTGATCTCTTAAGAAATAATGCCCCTTCTAGGGTTCATTAACTTAACTTACAAATTGTGACTAAATTTTTATTTTTGTTTAAGTTAAAAAGAATGTTACAAGATTGACCCCTTAGGGTTCAAATTTAACTTACACTACTAAACTCAACTTTTACGATCTAGTTAAAAAGGTTAACTTATTTTCAAATTTATCTCCAAGGTCCATTATCAATTATTCAATAGGAAGGTAACAAGGATTAATTTACTTAATTAAATATTTTCTTCTCTTTAAATAATGTTCAATCCTAAAAAGGTTAACCTTATGTTAATTTATTTAAATTTATTATCCTATTACTTAGAGTCCTTTCCATTGACTTCTTAAGGCTTGTTAAGAACTAACAAAGGTTAGCATTCTAAGGAATTAAAAAAGGCCCCATTCACCCATCTACACATACCCTTAAGGATTTTAAATTAAACATTTAAAATACATTTCTACCTAATAAAATTAGGGTGAATCCTCACCCTTAGATCAAATCCATCTTGGCCACTAGATCCTAGGGTTCCAAACTTAGCCCTAAAATCCTTATGAATTTTATTAAACCTTTCCTTATTCTATTCTTCTCATTTGGTCTATTTCCTTTTGTTAAATTTGCAGGTTGGAGAGGAGAAGCCATGGGAGCAAGAGGGGAAGAAATCATGGAGGATTCTACAAGAAGATCTAGTTTAGATTAGTTTAGTTTAATTTTAGTTTTATTAATGTATCTATTTCATTCAAGGATTGGGAGGGATTTTTCCACCAATCTGGTTTTATTCTAAACCATTTGTATTTGGGTTTTCAAATTTGGGGCAAACCCTACCCCATTGTTATAAATGAAAAGAATAGTTTTAATCCACCATTTGAAGTTTTTTGCCAATCCAAGGGTTTTAATCATTGTTTTTCTTGCTGGTAGTTATTAGATGAATTTTACATCTTATAAATTAGATTGAACCAATTAAAATTTACGCACAGGCATGGATCTGGGAAATTCTATCGCAAGTGATAGAACCACCACCTAGAGAGACCGGTGGTCCTAGGGACCACCGCCTCCCTGGGTGACAAACCACGACCACCACCCCCTACTAAGGGTGGTTTTGAGACCACCCTTAACCTAAGCGGTGGTTATAGGACCGCTCTCTCTACACAGGTGGTGGTCCTATGTTTCTTAAAAAATAGAACCTTAAAACCACAATTTTTACAAAAGGTAAAAGTTGCAAAAAGGTACTAAGATGCATTCTGAAGCTTAGTTTTATGCATAAGGTTCTTGTTTTGAGATTTCATTTCATTAGTTCATTTCTTAGTTAAAATTACTCATTTAAAAATTTAGAAATCTAATAATAGTACAATAATAACTACAAGATCTATTCCATTTTGTTCAACTAATTTTCTTTGTATTCCAAGAGAAAAATTAAATGATATATATCTAATTTCACATTGTTATTTTCTAATACAAAATCAACATTTCCAAACACAATAAACTTCAAACTTTTCTCTTGTTCCCATTTTACTATACATATGTATGTTCAAAACAACTATAACAACTTTATTTTCCATTCAATTTTACTATGCATACATTTTCAACATCTTACAACTTCTATATTTCTTATTTCACATTTACAATAAAAACAACTTCACAAATGAAAATAAATTTCTTTTCCATTGAAATAACTCATATCTTTTAACACAAAGAACTACTTTTCTCACAATACAACCAAGATTTCAACAAAGAGAATTACTTTCTTTTCTATTTGCAAAACTAACTCTACAATATAAATCTTTCTTCTTTTTTTCTTATTTGTTTCTTTCCACATACAATACAATATCAATAACAACTATTTGAATACAACTTTCCTTTACAAGATCAATACAATGTCCTCCACTTGAAGTGGGAAAGATCATACAATAATACAAGCTAAAATAGAATATCATATTACAAGTTTCCTCCACTCTAAGTGGGAATAATACAAAGGAAGTTTCACAAGGTCTCCAACAACTCCACCAAAATCTCCAAGCTTCACAACTCCAACAAGATAGCTCCTCCAAGATTTGTTTGATTCACAACAAAATGGGGGAGAGGCAACGCTCTCCACCCAACCAAGATATCCAATGAAGAGGAGAAGTCATCCTCTCCATTGGCCCCCGAGCCCCAACCACATTACAATGGGAGATAATTCCAACACATGGCAACAACAAGCTTCCACAACACAAACAAATATTTCACAACCATTTCAACCACATTTCAAATCTACAACAAAACAAGAAAGAAAAAAAAAAAAAAACAACAAAAACAAGGCTTAAAATGAAAGCCAAAGGAGAAGACCTATGGGGAGGCCACTTATGCCTCCCAATGGGAATGGATGCCCACCTTAAAGCCTCCAATGCATATCTCAAATCCCCTACATACTCTTATGCCTCCCTCAAGTACCCCTTATACCTCCCACATACTCTTATGCCTCCCCCAATCTCTTATGCCTCCCTCATAAAAGAAAAAAGAAAGAAATGCAAGCATTCCTTGTACAAGGTGGGGCATCCAACCCAAACTCCCTCCAACAAAAAGGTAAACTCTTATGCCTCCCTACATGAAATCTCCCCATAGTCTCCTCCTACTCCAAACTTAGGCAATCTACCCACACCCAACAAGCATTCCAAAGAAAACAATACTCAACACAAGCATATAAACACAAAATAAAAAGTATAACATAAACAAGGGAAAGCTCCTACCTTTCCATAGTAGAGCTTGTTCCAAGAGTAAGTCTCCAAGCTCCTCAAAACCAAGAAAGCATCCAAAAGCTCTCAACAATCCACAAGCTCTCAACAATTCTCTAACTCTCTCCAAAAATACAAGAGCACAAAATAATGAAGTAACCCCCAAACAAGCAAAATGATTTCAATAAATAGAAAAAGGAGAGAGGAGGATGATGTGGCTCCAAGTAGGATGCCACCTCATTTCCTCTCCACTCCACATCACCTTAGTCAACCTCATATTCCAATGCACAATTAATAAGTGGTTGAAGGAATGACAAGTTACTTACACACACCATCTAAGCCCACACCCCCTAAGGACAAAATTAATTACTTGAAAGAAAGTGCAATAAACATTTTACCTTTTTATCTTCCCAAAACACCTAATAGGGTCTAATTTTGACCCCCAACCCATAGGTAGGGTTGGCATAGTAATTTAAGAGGTGTGGGACAAGTTTGACTTGTCCCACAAGCTTCCAAATTTGGCCTCTAAGGCCAAATTCGAGTTTCCCATGAAGGGTAGAGTGTACAACACTCAAGATCTCAAGCATTCAACACACAACACAAAATCCAAGAGAAAATCAAGTCTAATAAATGAACTCCTTTTGGTCACATCTTTAATTAGTTTAGGAAAAGGTTAAATTAGCTTAATTAAGACACTACAACCCATTAATAATAAAGGGGTAAAACATACATCAAAATCTAAATAATTAAAACAAGTAAATTACATTACTAAAAGAAACACATACTAACATTAATAAAAAGGAACTAATAATAAAAGACAACACATGACCCCTTGGTCACAATTTTCCCCTAACCAAATAATTCTAACACACACACAATTACATGTTGCCATGGTGACCCTTGTTGAATTCATCTAGAATTCCAATGTGGTTGGTCTCCAATCCCCCGATGTTTGTTGTGAATAATTTACCTACAAAACACATAAATACCTCTTCGGCCTCATGGCCATTAAAACATCTATGATAAAATATACAATATAAATCCAAAATCATCTATATACGAATCAAATATCATCTAGGCAAATACGATATCATTTACAATTTCTAGCAACATTTCTATTCCACATTTCATCCATGTCAAAATGATCACAACATTAATCCAATTATCAAAGGTCTACTCAATATGACGAAATATATCACATGTCAAAATATATATATAAATAACCATGTCCATAATATATCAACATCAATATAAAATGTCTCTAATGGTCCACATGCATCATATATGAATCAAATCAACAACAAGTTCAATATTTCTAACATCTAACATCATACTAAATCAAAAGCCATAATATATCCATAAGTGTAGTCGATAGTATCAAAATCAATAATCAAAAAAAAGGTGTCAAGGGAAGTGGGCACTACATCCCCCTCCCCTTAGACTCGACTTCCTCCTAGAAGTCACTAGAATAGGTGTGGAAACTAAACTCGTAGTAAAGTAGCATCCTCCCATGTAGCATGTAGTCTCATCATATCTATCCCACTAGACCCAACCTGGTCAATCTCTCTGCCAAAGGCCCAGGGTCTGCGCTCTATAATGCAGATGGGCTCCACCATCACCTACCCCTGATCCTGCACCTGTAATGTGGTCCAATCTAGCACGTGAGAAGGATCAAAATATATCTCCTAAGCACATAAACATGAAACACATCATGGATGCGAGACAAGCTAGGTGGCAATGCTAGACGATAGGCCAAGGGACCGATGCGCTCCAAGATCTCAAAGGGACCCACAAACCTAGGAGCAAGCTTAGAACCTTTTCCATAATGGATAGGGCTCTTATGCGGTTTGACACAAAGAAACACCTTCATGCCTACCTCAAAACTATGATCTATCCTATGCTTGGTCCGCATACTTCTTCTACTTTCCTACACCTCCTGTAATCTCTTGTCTATCTGATCAAGATAACCTGCTGCTCCATATCCTATAGTAATGCTGGCCCAAGAGAAACCCTATGTCCTCTAACCTATCCCAACTAAGAGGTGTCTTGCACTCTCTGCCATATAATGCCTGAAAAGGAGCCATGCCTATCAAACTCTGAAACTATTATTGTAGGAAAACTCCACCAAGTATAGATACTCCTCCCATCTCGACTTGGTGATCCATAACGTACATCCTAAGCATGTCCTCCAGGATCTGATTCACCCACTCAGTCTTTCCATCTGTCTCTAGGGGTGATATGTTGTGCTGAAATTGATCCTCATCCCGAGAGCATGTTGCATGGTGGTCCAGAAATGGGAAGTGTACAAAGGATCACAGTCACAAATGATCTTCCATGAATCCCATGTAATCTAAAAATCTCATCAAGATATACCCATGCCACTACACTGGTTGTATAGGTGGTCTTCACCGAGAGAAAAATGAGCTACTTTCATCAATTTATCCACCATGACCATGATGGCATCGTGGTGGTATCTCGACATCGGTAACCCAATGATGAAGTCCATGGAAATGGTGTCCCACTTCCACTCCGGTATAACATGAGGAAAGAGAAGGCCATTGGATGCTGATGCTCGACCTTCACCCTCTGACACTCTAAACAACATGACACAAACATAGAGCCACGTCTCTCCAAAGTCCTCTCCAATGGTACAATTGTCTCAAAGTGGCATGCATCTTCTTCACCCCGGATGGGCTGAATAAGGTGCACGATGAGCCTCTATCAAAATGTCTTGTCTCAAGTCTCCATCTCTAGGAACATATATCCGACCTCTGTGTCTGAGAAGACCATCTACCTCTAATGAAAATCCATCAAATCTCCCCTCAAGGGGTCTCTGAGACTCAATCTCTACTCTGGCTGCAAGGTAGAAACTGTCATGAGGAAGTTCTGCTGCAAAAATCCTACTCCACAAATCTGTACCCACTAAAGTAGCCATAGCCACATGTCTCCATCTACTCAAAGGCATCTCTAAACCACATTCTCCTTCCCCTTCACATGCTCTATCTCCATATCATACTCACAAAGAAACTCCATCCAATGCCACTGACGAGTGTTGAGATTGGGTTGCATGAAGAGGTGGCGAAGACTCAAGTGATCAGTCCTGAGTGTAAATCTCCGGCCAAGAAGAAAATGTCTCCACCACACTAAGGCATGCACAACTATGCTGCAAGCTCAAGATCATGAGTCGAATAATTGAGCTCATAATCTTTGAGTTTGTGAGACTCAAAAGAAACTACTCTACCCTCCTGCATCAACACACCTCCAAGTCCTGCCAAAGAAGCATCTGTGCAAACATAGAACTCACCATGAGGATCTGGCACTACTAGAATAGGTGTTGTCATGAGGCATTCCTTTAGTGTACTTGAAGGCCTACTCACATCTTTCTGACCAAACAAACTTCTTCCCTTTCCGCTGAAGGGAAGTGATGGGGTGCACAATCCGAGAAAAGTCTTAAACAAATCTCCTATAATATCCTAGCTAAACCCATGAAGCTACACACCTCGGTCACACTAGTGGGTGTTGGCCAATCCATGATGGCTCAAATCTTGGAAGGATCGACTATGATACCTTCCCCAGAAATGATGTGGCCCAAATACTTGCCTCTGTCTGAAAGAACACACACTTCTCCAAGTTCCCGTAAAGATGTTGCTACTCACGAAGACACTGAAGAACCTAGGCGAAGGTGCTCCTCATGCTCCTCATGTACGTGAGTAAATCAAAATGTCATCAAGGAAGATGAGCATGAAGTGATCTAGAAAATTCCTAATACCCCATTCATCAAGCTCATAAACACTACGGGGGGCATTCGTCAAGACCAAAAGGTACCACTATGAACTCGTAGTGGCCATATCTCATACAGAAGGCGGTCTTATGAATATCTACCTCCGTGATCCTAAGTGATGATACCCTAACTTAAGATCTATCTTGGAGAAAATTGTGGCCCCCTTCATCTGATCAAATAAATCATCAATGCGTGGAAGGGGGTAACGATTCTTGATCGTTACTTTGTTCAACTAATGGTAATCAATACACAACCACAAAGATCCATCCTTCTTCTTCACGAAGATCACCGGTGCACCCCAAGGGGATACACTAGGATGGATTAGGCCTTTCTCCAGAAGGCCCTCTAGCTGTAACTTGAGCTCACATAGCTCAGGAGTAGTCATCCGATAAGGTGCTCGTGAGATAGGCTCTGCACCTGAACCAGATCTATGTGGAAATCTATCTCACGTGGGGAGGTAACCCCAGTAGCTCCCCTGGAAAAACATCAACAAACTCTCTCAAAATGTGATGGTCATCAAGGGATGGTCCACTAGACTCATCCTCATATCTGTCACTAACCATAACAACATACATCTGACAACCCCATCGCACACACCGCTTAAGCTACATAGCAGAGATGGTGTGAATGGAAATGGGCCTCCTAACTCCTGATATCACTGACTCCACTCCTAGATCATCTGTACAAGCAATAGTCTTATGGTAATAGTCCACTCTAGCTCTATGTGTAGACAACCAGTCCATGCCCAAGATGACACCATAAGAACCCAAAGGAAGGATTCAAAGATCCGAGGTAGTGGTGAAGGGTCCCAAATCCACTACACACTCCTTAACTAAGGAGTCTACAAAAATTTTGGCTCCAGAAGCCATCTCAACATCCCAACTATGACCCTACCTAACTACCACCAACCTACAATGCTCTCTACTAAGGATGGTGTAATAAAAGAATCAGATGAACCAAAATCAAATAATATAGAGGTGGAAATACCACCAATACTACCATGTCATCTCTATCACGGTACTCTGGTGCTCAACCTGGTGGTTCTCGACCGCTACATAGATCCGATGGCTCCATGCCATATCTCCAATAGTAGGCTCTGAGATCTGTGTCTTACCCTTATTGCTAGGGTTCTATGGGAAATCTCTCCAATGATGTCCATAACACCACAACCATAACAACTTCCTGGTCCTCTCCAATGGGATGCAGCTCCAGCCGATACTCTAGAGGTCTAGAGTGGATCTTGACGATCGATTATGGCTATGGATCGAGGTCTCTGATGAGCTCCTACTTGACTGAGCTCTCGGTGCACCTTGTGTCTTGATGGGACCTCTAGGAGGAGGCCCCATACTCGCCCCCTCTGTGCATCAAATCTCTGAGGAGGTCTGTAAGGTGGGCGGGTCTATTACTTGCTTCTAGCTAGGTGGTGGCTGCTTGTGGCCTGGCCAAATGAAGCCTATCTGAACTCTGTCCACCACATGGAGGAGGAACTGACCCCCTCGATCTACCATCCTACATCTATCTAGATATGGCTCCAAACTCTATCTCTAGCCTGTTGTGTCTTCCCCATGTCTCCTCTATAATATAGGCCTTCTCCATGGCCTCTACTAATGTCTATGGGTAGTGAATGCACACCGCCACCCAAATCCAAATTCAGGCCCCGATGAACCTATGAATCCATACCTTCTCATCCTACATATAGTCGACATACTAGAGTAGGTCCAGAAATCGACTCTCATACTCAGCTACATTCATCGATGCTTGATGGAGGTCATGAAACTCATCTATCCACTACTGAATAAACCTCTGGGAAAATACCTACTCTTGAAACACTCCTCAAATAGCTCCTAGGTAACTCGAGTCAACATGGAGCTTCTACTCCTCGGTCCTCCACTAGACTCCTACTCCATCCCTCAGAAGATGGATCACAACACAAGCTTTCATGTTGCTAGTACAAGGGTAGAGCTTGAAGCATCCGCTCAAGCTCACCAACCAGGCCTCTACCTAAAAACCTCATATATCACTGAATAGTGTGATGGTCATAGCTTTAGGATCTCCCTGATATGGTCTGCAGCTGATGTCTGATGACCCCTAGGTCTCTCTAGCATGCTCCTCCCTCTGTCTAGGGCTCCGAGACATGTCCCTATGACCTAAGATCCTGTCCCCATGTCCTCTCTGTGGTGACTCTTCCCTAGCCACTCCACATGGAAGTTCTCTACCCTAAACTCCTCGTTGTGTCGAGGGGATACATGGGCCTCCACTGACAACTCCATGTCATGTCTAGCAAATCATCCTCCCAAGGGCTCTCCACGTATAGCGGCATTGACGTCTTGAAGCATCTGTAAAATCTAAGGTAGAATGGCCGCTACAACCTGATCTAGGAGGTGGTATATCTAGGTCTATGTGAAAATACCCTCATCTGATCCACACCTCCTACATAGATCAAGGTGAGAGTTAGTTCATTGTTCTAGGTCTTGTTTCAATTTTCTATGTTTTCTAAATTATACAATTATCAGACATTGTGGTTTTCTAGATTAAAAGAAACCAATTTTGCACTAGGTTAAATGTTCATGTCTCATGTTTTCTAGTGTGCCCAAGGGTCCAAGCTTTGAACCCACGGCTCTGATACCAAGTGTAACACCCACAAAAACACGTTCTAGGAACACGCTTCAACCTAACACTTAACCCAAAATTGTGACTAATTTTTTTTTTTAAGTTATAAGAATGTTACAAGGGTGCTTGACCCTTAGGGTTCATTAAATTAACTTACACTACTAAACTCAGCTTTATGATTGAAGAACCAGGTCTAGTTAAAAGGTTAACATATTTTCAAATTTATCTCAAAGGTCCATTAATCAATTATTCAATAGGAAGGTACCAAGGATTAATTTACTTAATTAAATATTTTCTCTTTTTAGATAATGTTCAATCCTAACAAGGTTAACCTTATGTTAATTTATTTAAATTTATTATCCTATTAACTTAGAGTCCTTTTGTGACTTCCAAAGGCTTGCTAAGAACTAACAAAGGTTTAGCACTCTAAGGCAATTTAAATGGCCCCATTCACCCATCTACACATACCCTTAAGGATTTTAAATTAAACATTTAAAATACATTTCTACCTAACAAAAGTAGGGTGAATCCTCACCCTTAGATCAAATCCATCTTGGCCACTAGATCCTAGGGTTCCAAACTTAGCCCTAAAATCCTTATGAATTTTATTAAACCTTTTCTTATTCTATTCTTCTCATTTGGTCTATTTCCTTTTGTTAAAATTTGCAGGTTGGAGAGGAGAAGCCATGGGAGCAAGAGAGGAAGAAATCATGGAGGATTCTACATGGAGATCTAGTTTAGATTAGTTTAGATTAAAGTTTTTTAATGTTATTATTTCATTCAAGGATTGGGAGGGATCTCTTTCCCCAATCTGGTTTTACTTTAAACCATTTGTATTTGGGTTTTCAAATTTGGGGCAAACCCTACCCCATTGTTATAAATGAAAAAGAATAGTTTTAATCCACCATTTGAAGGTTTTGTTGGCCAATCCAAGGGTTTTAATCATTGTTTTTTGCTTGTTGGTAGTTATTAGATGAATTTTACATCTTATAAATTAGATTGAACCAATTAAAATTTACACATGTAGCGGATCCGGGAAATTTTGTCACAAGTGACAGTAAACCACCACCCAAGAGAAGAAAACTCAATGGTCCTGGGACCACCGCCCTACCTGGTGACAAACCATGGACCGCACCCTACTGAGTGGTGGTTTTGAGACCACCGCCTTAGCTTGAGCGGTGGTTACGGGACCACCTACTCTACACAGGGCCTAGTCCATTTTCTAAAAAATAGAACCTTAAAACCGGAATTTTTACAAAAGGTAAAAGTTGTAAAAAGGTACTAATATGCATGAACTAAGCTTAGTTTTATACCCCTAAGGTCTCCAATTTTAGAATTTCATTTCATTTGTTCATTTCTTAATTAAAATTATTCATTTAAACATTTAGAAATCCAATAGTGACAATAAAAACTACAAGATCTATTCCATTTTATTCCACTAATTTTCTTTGTATTCCAAGGGCAAAATTAAATGATATATATCTAATTTCAAATTGTTATTTTCTAATACACAAATCAACATTCCCAAACACAATAAACTTCAAACTTGTCCTCTTGTTCCCATTTTAGTATAACATATGTATGTTCAAAACAACTATAACAACTTTATTTTCCATTCCAATTTTACTATGCATACATTTTCAACATCTGACAACTTCTATATTTCTTATTTCATATTTACAATAGAACAACTTCACAATGAAAATAAATTTCTTTTCCATTTATATAACTTCAATCTTTTAACACAAAGAACTACTTTTCTCACAATACAATCAATATTTCAACAAAGAGAATTACTTTCTTTTCTATTTGCAAAACTAACTCTACAATATAAATCTTTCTTCTTTCTTTTCTTATTTTTTTCTTTCCACATACAATACAATCTCAATAATAACTATTTGAATACAACATTCCATTAACAAGATCAATACAATTTCCTCCACTTGAAGTGGGAAAGATCATACAATAATACAAGCTAAAATAGAATATTATATTACAAGTTCCTCCACTCTAAGTGGGAATAATACAAAGGAAATTTCACAAGGTCTCCAACAAGACTCCAAGCTTCCACAACTCCAACAAGATATCTCCTCCAAGATTTTTTGATTCACAACAAAATAGGGGAGAGACAACGCTCTCCACCCAACCAAGATATCCAATGAAGAGGAGAAGCCATCCTCTCCATTGGCCCCCAAGCCCCAACCACATTACAATGGGAGATAATTCCAACACATGGCAACAACAAGCTTCCACAACACAAAAATTGTTTCACAACCATTCCAACCACATTTCAATCATCTACAACACAAGAATGAAAGAAAAACAACAAAACAACAAGTAAACAAGGCTTAAAAAGAAAGCCAAAGGAGCAAGACCTATGGGAGGCCACTTATGCCTCCCAATGGGAATGGATGCCCACCTTAAAGCCTCCAATGCATATCTCAAATCCCCTACATACTCTTATGCCTCCCTCAAGTACCCCTTATACCTCCCACATACTCTTATGCCTCCCCCAATCTCTTATGCCTCCTCATAAAAGAAACAAGAAAGGAATGCAAGCATTCCTTGTACAAGGTGGGGCATCCAACCCAAACTCCCTCCAAACAAAAGGTAAACTCTTATGCCTCCCTACATGAAATCTCCCCATAGTCTCCTCCTACTCCAAACTTAGGCAATCTACCCACACCCAACAAGCATTCCAAAGAAAACAATACTCAACACAAGCATATAAACAAATAAAGCATAACATAAACAAGGGAAAGCTCCTACCTTTCCATAGTAGAGCTTGTTCCAAGAGTAAGTCTCCAAGCTCCTCAAAACCAAGCAAGCATCCACAAGCTCCAACAATCCACAAGATCTCTCAAAAATTCTCTAACTCTCCCAAAAATACAAGAGCACAAAATAATGAAGTAACCCCAAACAAGCAAAATGATTTCAATAAATAGAAAAAGGAGAGAGGAGGATGATGTGGCTCCAAGTAGGATGCCACCTCATTTCCTCTCCACTCCACATCACCTTAGTCAACCTCATATTCCAATGCACAATTAATAAGTGGTTGAAGGAATGACAAGTTA
Organism: Taxus wallichiana var. yunnanensis; assembly: GCA_018340775.1. Taxonomy (NCBI): domain Eukaryota; kingdom Viridiplantae; phylum Streptophyta; class Pinopsida; order Cupressales; family Taxaceae; genus Taxus; species Taxus wallichiana. The sequence continues at coordinate 103,773,949 of CM031241.1, forward strand.
CTTACACACACCATCTAAGCCCACACCCCTAAGGACAAAATTAATTACTTGAAAGAAAGTGCAATAAACATTTTACCTTTTTATCTTCCCAAAACACCTAATAGGGTCTAATTTTTACCCCCCAACCCATAGGTAGGGTTGGCATAGTCATTTAAGAGGTGTGGGACAAGTTTGACTTGTCCCACAAGCTTCCAAATTTTTCCTCTAAGGCCAAATTCGAGTTTCCCATGAAGGGTAGAGTGTACAACACTCAAGATCTCAAGCATTCAACACACAACACAAAATCCAAGAGTAAATCAAGTCTAATAAATGAACCCTTTTGGTCACATCTTTAATTAGTTTAGGACAAGGTTAAATTATCTTAATTAAGACACTACAATCCATTAATAATAAAGGTGTAAAACATACATCAAAATCTAAATAATTAAAACAAGTAAATTACATTACTAAAAGAAACACATACTAACATTAATAAAAATGGAACTAATAATAAAAGACAACACATGACCCCTTGGTCACAATTTTCCCCTAACCAAATAATTCTAACACACACACAATTACATGTTGCCATGGTGACCCTTGTTGAATTCATCTAGAATTCCAATGTGGTTGGTCTCCAATCCCCCGATGTTTGTTGTGAATAATTTAACCTACAAAACACATAAATACCCTCTTCGGCCTCATGGCCGCATTAAAAACATCTATGATAAAATATACAATGAAAATCCAAAATCATCTATATACGAATCAAATATCATCTAGGAAAATACGATATCATTTACAATTTTCTAGCAACATTTCTATTCTACATTTCATCCATGTCAAAATGATCACAAAATCAATCCAATTATCAAAGGTCTACTCAATATGACGAAATATATCACATATCATAAATATATATATAAATAACCATGTCCACCATATATTAACAGCATCAATATAAAATGTCTCTAATGATCCACATGCATCAAATATGAATCGAATCAACAATAGTTTAGTATTTCTAACATCTAACATCATACTAAATCAAAAGCCATAATCATATCCATAAGTATAGTTGGTAGTATCGAAAATCAATAATCAAAAAGGTGTCGAAGAGTAAAGCAAGTAAATTCATTTCCAAATGTTGCATAACTAAAAGCTTAATTCATCGGTGTTCTTGGATTGCTTTACTTCTTTAAAAAAATAATGAAGTTAAGTTGTTCGCAAAACCCACAAACAAGGAAAAAGAAATGAAGTTATTTTACTTCTAAAAGTAACTAATTAAATCAGTTGTGAAAACTCGCAAAGAAGGAAAAAAAGAGTAATGCGGAAAAATGAAGTTACTACTTCTAAAAGTAACTAAGTAAAGCAGTTGCAAAAATCTGCAAAGAAGGAAAAAGTAGAGAGTAATGCAAAAAATGGAGTTAATTTACTTCATTAAGTAACTAAGTAAAGAATTTTCAAAGACCCACAAAGAAGGAAAAAGAAGAGAGTAATGTGTAAAAATAGAGTTACTTTACTTCATAAAGTAACTAAGTAAAGTAGTTACAAAAACCCACAATAAAAGAAATTTCAACAACTCATTACTTCATTGAAATAATAAGTAAAGCAGTTGCTAAATCCCACAATACAAAGGGAATTAATAAGTAATAAGTAGTGGGGGTCAAAATCCCACAAAGAATATAATTTTCTTTAATTTTTCAAGTAATAAGTAATAGGGGGTGACATTCACGCAAAAAGGAAATTTTGACAACTTATTTTGGCCATAACTTTTGCTTTAGTGCTCCATTTTTCAAGATCTTGGACTTTCCCAAAATCTCTCTACATACTCTATGTAATGAATTTATGAAAATCAATCTTTGATGGGAATGAATGAGATAAAATGACAAAAAAATCTCAAGATGTTAAAGGAAAGTAGTGATGGGAAGTTCCAGGCAGCAATGCTACCAAATTTAATGTGGGCAGATTTATTCTTCGGCCAAAGGGGGAAAATAAAAAATGAATTTCTTCAACTAGGATCTCTTCTTATTCTTATTCTTATTCTTCTTCTCTCTTTATTTGATAATTTCTTCATGCAATCAAGTAATGTAATTTATTGTAAGACTTAAGTAATCTAGTGGTTGATCATCATTACTTCAAGTTAGTTGAAAAATTCAAATTTCTTGATGATAGTGAATAATTAGTTATTCTTGTTTAAATGATAGAACATTCCAAACTTCTATGTGGCATGTAATGAGGATTTTGAGGAGAAAAGTGCTCAACTTCTAACAACTTTGTAGTTATTCATTTATTGAATTATAATGGACATTGTCTCATTGTAATTTCTTTATGATGACTATAAATAGATAAAGAGACCAACATGTCAGAGGATCTTAGAACTTTTTGAAAATTTTGTTTCACTTTGTGTTGAAATAATTAGATGTGCATATTGTAAATGGTTAAAAGTTGAATAAGAAGAAAAGAGGATTTTGGTTGAACTTTGTGTCTTATGAAGTCTTACTGTGCAAATTGTGGAAGATAATGGTAAACTTTTTGTTATCTTTAAATTTCATATGAGTACACTTCTGTTCATTTCCTAAAGTTGTAAGAATTATTTAATATTTGTTTATTTTGTGTGGCTGTAACTTTCTCTGATAACTACTTGTTACCACACACGTTCCCTTCACATATCTTCTTCTAGTTTCCACTTTGCATTTCTACTTCTTCTAGTTACCATATTGTTGCTTACTTGTTGCCAAGTTGTTTAGTAATGGTTCATGAGCTATTCAATTAAATTAATACCCTAAATTTAGTTTAAATAGACCTTTGACTAAATAAATAAATAACATGGAAGCTTCACTATTAAATGAAGGAGATTTATCTAATGACTGCCTAAGTTATATGTTTAGCTGAGCATAAAATCTAGCCGACATAGTTTTGGGTATGAGAATGAGGAGAAAGATCATATTTATAATCACTGGTGATTTCTTAGAGTCGTCGGTGATCTGGGAAATGTGGTGAAACCCATTTGGAAGTGGTTTCAACCACTTCCAAAATGGGAGTTTTGAGTATGAGGACGAGGGGAAATGGTTAGGGAGTTCAATGAAAAAGGGGTTAGGATGGTTTGGAAGTGGTTAGGAGGTTTTTAGGGAGGTTAGGGTAATTAAGGGTAAGTAAATAAGATTTACGGGGTTAAAAAATAAATTTATGGGGTGAGTGATAGTGGTTTGAATAATGATAAAAGAGATAGGTTAAATAATTTAATGTTCATATACAGGGTGTAGGCGGGTTACCTAGGGTGCCAAAACCCGGTGTCTATATAGGAAACAATAGAGCTAAATCTTGACTATTTTGAGACTTCCCAGATGGCATCTCTGGCATAACTCTGTAAGAAAGTTCTTCAAGACAATCAATTAAATACTTGATATATCCAATATAGATTTGAATTACCTTTCGTAGTACATCTACTTTGTTTTTCCAAGTTTATCCTTCACAATCACCATCCCAATTGTGTTTCAATAACTTTTGGGCTAATCCACTGACTTTTTAACACAACTTTGGAACAAATTTTAAAATCCCACCAACACTTGACCTTCATCGCCTACTTTCAACATAGTTTTCAACATATGCTTGGGTACAGTTTGCAAATGCTTTTAGCATTATTATAAGCTCTGAAGCCAAAGAAAATGAAGATGAGCTAACTGAATAAAAAATCCAATCAAGGAATTCATAAGGACTATAGAAACATAAATACAAACTGCAAATAGGGGGCATGCATGCAACTTAGAGTTGAAATTATTTATTGCAACGGATAATTGAAAATTCTGAAGTAATTCTTTCATAATTGATATATTACTAGGAGCAAAAAATTCTTCAAATCTTAAAATCTTATTCACAATAGAAATAATCTCTTTGAAAATGGACTCCACATCTAGAAATCTTGATGCAATTACACTCTTTATTTTTGGGCTCCCAGATGAAACAAACTTAGTTATCCAATGGATTTGGAAGGTTTGACAATCTTCATTGAGAAAATTCACTACAAATTCAAGATGATTTCTAAGTCTTGGAAATAAAACCCACACCTTCCTTATAAAATCACCATCATACAAACTCTGATGATAGTTATTAATTTCTTCAAAAAGTTCATCCTTTGTACTGTTACAAGAGGTAATTACCAGAAGACCACCAGGAGCCACCAACTTTGAAACTAATGCCCAATACATAATTTGTTTAACTATACCATGTGGATGGAGTTAAATTGCATCAAATGCTCCTTTATCAATGACAAGTTTGAAATGTCTCTCTAGTTTGGATTCCAATATATCATCAACCATAAAAATTGATAGTGGTAAAAACCATCCCGAATAGAAAGGTTTTGTGTGAGTTTAATAGCTCCCTCATTATAATCATACCCAGTCAAATCTTAGCAATCCCCTTCTTTGCAAGTACATTAGTGTTATCCATTCCATCATAACAAAATTTATTATTTCTATAACACCCGCTAAAGCGACCACTTGAGACCCAAGAACAACCTAGGTTTAGATAGAAAAATTATGGATATTTTTTTTTTTTGAAAAGTGTGGCCACTACCAGGGTTCAAGCAACAATTGTCACAACAAAGATTCAAAGTCAATTATAATTTAATAAATGAAATTTTTCCTATTGTAATAAACATTAGATCCACATTACAAAATTAATGAGTGTAATTAATCCAATATAGTTAAATTTCTCTTAGGTGTTAACTTAATAAATAATTAAATTAACACTATAGTTAAATATTCCTTAATTAATTTTAGAGGGTCAAAGGGGCCAAAACAATTAAATGCCCAAGGTTTTTAATTTCACTAGGTCTAAACAATAACCAAGGTTCTTATTTACATGGGATAGAAAAACATTCTCTTATCCCCTAACGTGACCCTTTAAAAAGGTCAACCCATGCTTTAGAGTTAAACATTTAAGTTAAAAAGGGGTAATTTCCCACTTACCCACTCTCAGACTCATCTTTGCACTTCAACCTAATTTTTCACATATTTAACACACTTAGGATTTCCTGAAAACATTTCCATTAGATAGGAAATTTCTTCCCCTTTCCAATGATATAAAGAAGTCCTCCTAACTCCTCATATTTCTTAAGTTACAGGACGACGGACTTGGGGAGGAAATTTTTCTCAAAGGTGGCTTGCAGGCTTGGGAAAGAAATTTTTCCCAAAGGCGGACTTATGGGCCTGGGAAGAAATTTTTCCCAAAGGCAAGCCTGCAGGCCTAGGGAATACTTTTTTCCCAGGGAAGCTTTCAGACCGGCAGACCTGGGGAGACGTTTGGCTCTTTGCGCCTTTAGCTTAAAAAAACACAATTTTCATTTACGCACCCACGAGCCCATGGCGGGGCTTCAATCCGAGGAAAGAAAATTTTCCTAAGCCATAAGGGAAACGTGGCACATTTTTAAGCCAACGTGGGAAGGTAGGTCGTGTTGGAGGTAATTTAGATTTTAACTCTTTTTGTTGAAAGGGCGAAAAGGTTTAAAACATCCGCACCTCCACCGACGCCTAGTGTTGCCATGTGTCCGACCCGAAGCTACAAGCGAGAAAGTAGACCATCGAGGAAAACTTAGAAATATTGGATTTTGTGTTAAAAATTGTGAAGGTTAAAAATAACCCATGCCTCCGCCGACACCTAGCGAAGCCACGTGTCAGTCCAATAGTGACCTGTGGGAAGGCGGGCCGATAGGGAAACTTAGGAATTTTTGCCAATCTTTTCCAAAAGTGATAAGGTCTAAAACAATATGCCTCCGCTAACACCTGAAAAGCCACATGTTAGGCCCACAAAGTGATAGGTAGGAAGCGAACCGGCGGGGAGACTTAAGATTTTGTGCCAATTTTTCAAAAAGAAAAGTTTGAAGGTGCGGGCCCACCAACCCGCAGAAATATATTTTTTTTTCCAAAGGGAAAGATCGGGCTTGCGAGACAAGAGAACTTGTGACTTTTTCATGTTTGCAAAAATTTCCCTAAGTAATTTTCATGCCCGTGGATCCAATTTACAAAAATTTCCCCTTTTTTTTCTTTTTACAGTTAGTTTTTAAAAAACCAAACGAAGTAAAAACTTCAGAAGGCCATAAATTTTGACTAGAAGCTTGGATTTGAGAAAATGAGGAATTTTTGAAAAGGGATCAAACTCCTCTTTACACAAGAAGCACAAAATATTATTTTCAACAAACTCAGATGGGTGAATTTTAAGAAAACGTCTTTCCTGCATTAAAATGTGAACTAAACTTTTCAACTGCCAGAATTGGTCTAATCCACTATTCTTTCTTCTTCAACACACTAAATAGGTGTGGAGAAATGTAATTGAATGGATTGTAAGGATTAATTGATTAACAGTTGAGATTACAATATGAATTTCTTTTCTTTTCTGTGAAACTGCATTATTATGCCTCTTGCCCGATTATTGGAGTTCTGAATAAATTACTAGGGAAATGTAATTGTTTTATGATGTTCTTTGTTCATCCTTAGTTCATTTTAAAGTTTCATTTTGTCTTTCATTATTGCAGGGTACTATGTATGTTTTTCTGATATTGATTTACAGGTTTGAAACAATCTAACAGAGATCTACGTATTTCAAACTGGAAATTTATCTATTTCATTTGCCATACTTTAAACATTTAAGTTCATTCCATTCTAAATTTACAATGTTCAACTTTCCTTCAATCAATATGTGTAAATAAAGAATGTAATCCTATTTATTTTCAACCATGCATTTTGAATAACACAGAGAACATAATACTTCTTAATACATTCTTTTTTTTCCAGGTCTTCAAATAGAGATTTTTCAGTAATATTTCAAACATAGATTTCAAACAAGAGTAACACCATTTTGTAGAAAATAATCAACTTCCATTGAATGAAATAATAATCCCTCCTTTTACAACTTTCCTTTCCCTTCATCACAATAGATTACCGAATATATCTTTCTCATTCGAATGTAAACTTCATATTCAAACAGAGTAGCTTTTCACCACAATTAATATTACAATGTCATCCACTTAAAGTGGGAAATTTCACAATAAGGGACCCAAGGAGAACTACAAAATTTATCTTCACACAAGCTCCACGTATAGAACAAGGGATATTCACCATGTTTCAAGTTAGCCACAACAAAAACAAGGGGAGAGGCAATGCTCTCCACCCAACCATAATTCCAATGAAGAGGAGAATCCATCCTCCTCATTGGCCCTCGAGCCCCAACCACATTACAATAGGAAATGGATTCAACTCATGGAAACAAGACAAGCTTCCACAACACAAAACATATTTCACAAACATATCACAATCTAAATAATGCAGTTACAACCATAGGAAGAACAAAAACAAAATACTCAAGCTTCATCATGCAAAAGCCAAAGGAGTAAGATCTATGGGGGAAGCTGGTTATACCTCCCAATGGGGAATGGGTGACCACCTTAAAAACATTCCAAAATATTCATCTTGAACCCCTACATACTCTTATGCCTCCCCCAAGTACCTCTTATGCCTCCCCATTCTCTTATGCCTCCCCCAAAAGTAAGAAATGTAAGTTATTTCTTGTCCAAGGTGGAACACCCAACCCAAAATCCCTCCAAAATAACTCTTATACCTCCCCACAACTCTTATGTCTCCCAAAATGATCCCCATAGTCTTCTCCTACACCACACCTAGGCAATCTACCCAACCAACCAACAAACATACTAAACATTCAAAAACATTCACATAAGCACAATACAAAAAGAAAACCTTTTACAAGAGTCAAGATCCTACCTCTCCATGATAGAGCTTGATCCAAAAGTTCAACAGCAAGCTTCTTCAAATCCAAACATTCCCAAAGCACCAAAAATCCACAAGCATCCAAAATCCTTTAACTCTCTCCAATTGCAAGAGCACAAAACCAAAAGAAGTAACCCCAAAACAGCAAAAGAATTCGAATAAATAGAAAAGGGAGAGAGGAGGATGAGGTGGCTCTATGTAGGATGCCACATCACTCATCCTCAACTCCACCTCACAAGTCAACTTCAAACTCTAAAGCATAATTAATAAGTGGGTGAATAAATGACATTTTACTTACACACACAATCCAAGCCCACAACCCATAAGGACCAAAATTAATTTCATGTAAGAAGGTGCAATAAAACTTACAACTTGCCTTCCAAAATACATAATAAGGACTAATTTTTACTCCCAACCCATAGGTAGGGTTGGTGTAACAATTTAAGAGGTGTGGGAAAAGTTTAACTTGTCCCACAAGCCTCCAAAATCAGCCCCTAAGGACAAATCCGAATTTCAAAAGGAAGGTGGAGTGTTTCACACTCAAAGCTACTTACACATAACTTACAACACATAATCCAAGAGCCATCAGCTCTAATAAATGCATTCTTTTGACCCATTTTAATTAATTTAACAACATGATTACTCACTAATCTAGACACAAATAAAATAAATAATAAAGGGGAAAATACATCACTAAAATCCACATACTAAAATTTAAACAAAAGAAACTAAATAAAATAATACACATAACCCCTTGGTCACATTTAAAGGTGATCCCCCCATGGGAACCCCTAACAACAAACCAAACAAACACACAAACAAATACACGTTGCCATGGTGACCCTTGTTGAATTCATCTAGGATTCCAATGTGGTTGGTCTCCAATCCCCTAATGTTTGTTGTGACATGTTTACCTATAAAACACAAATACCTCCTTCGGCCTTGTGGCCGCATCAAATCATCCAAAATAAATATACAATATAACTCCAAAGTCATCTATATATAAATAAAAACATCATCAAACAAGTAACAACATCATTTACAATTTCATCAATAACCATATGATCATAAAATTAGTTCAATTATCTAGGTCTACTCAATATGATGAAATAACACATGTCCAAAATACATATATACATATAACCATGTCAAAAAACATAACATCATGAGTATAAAATTTCTCCAATATCACATGCACCATATATGAATCAAAATCAACAATAGTCCATGATCTCTAACATCTAACACCATGCCAAATAAAAAGATACAATAATGTTCATAAGTATAGTCAATAGTATCATAAGCAACAACAAAAAGGTGTCGAATGGAAGTGGGCACTACAATTTCAGTCTAGGCATATTTTCATTATACATTTTATAATACCCCAAACTATTCCTAGTCATTGGTCATTTCGGCATCCGAGAGAATCAAAGGAACATTGGAACATATTCCATTAGTTATAACCGGATCGACTTCACCAACCAAACTTCCATATTTTCACCTAGTAGCCACATTGAGTGAATGAGGAACTCACAATAATGTGTGTGTGTAAAATTAACTATTCTTTCATCAAGTGGATGGGCTGATCAAAGAATCAATGGAATGTGAGAACTGTTCCCATGGTTCCCAAGAGGGGTGACTTCACCGATGCATTGTCAAATTCCCGCATGTACCTATACCTTTAGAATGTGACATGTGGCAAGGAATAATCAATTTCTCCAAATGGGATTATTTGAGTAAATTGAGTAGTGAAAAACTATAAGAAAGAAACATAAATGGCATTTTGTAAATAATACAGTGAAGGGGCTTAAAAAGGATATTTAAAATTTTATAATGAAAATGGCCTAAAAAAAACAACCCAAAATATAATAATGAATTATAATTAAAGGGTAAACGTGTCGTGATCAAAATGAGATGAACTAAACTGATTTTCTAACAATGAGAATATTTAAAACTCCTCATACAGGGTCACATGGAAAAGTTTCAAATTGTCCAAATTTTAATAGTGACAACAACTAGCTCTATTTAAGAACATGACTTGGATTGAGCTAGAAAAACAAGACATAGCTTGAACTCTATAATCTCAAGGTTTGAAATAGACCAATGCCTTATTAAAAATCCAAGGCATAACATAAATATAGGGAGACATTTTGCTACACCAACGAAATATGCACATAGACACACATAGGGAAACAGAAAGGGAAACAAGCCAAAACCATGAAGATATCTACAAGGAAGAAAGATTATTTACAAAAAGGGAGGGAATGTAAAAAAATTACACAAATTTGGAAACAAGATAGAAAAGTAAGTACCTTTGTGAAATATCACACTTTAGGTACGAGGCATCCAAAACTAAAATGATCAACTAGGAACATCAATTTTATGTGGGAGAATTACGTGGCTTGAAAATAAAAATAGAAACAAATATTACATCCACACAATTATACTCCATTAGGAAATTACCCGCCAAAGTGAAGAGTTGACATCTGCTGAAAAAACCCGCCTCTCTAGCCATGAGGAAGTGGATAAATGGAACTGTGTAAAGGCTTGTATGACCCTTGATTGCATCCATGCTAATCTTTGCACACCACTAAACTTTGAAAACTAGATTCAAGAGTAATCTTGGTCCTTGTAGTACCAATTTCTTGCTTCAATGAAGTGTTGGCAATACCTGTGTGAGAATTGTAGCAATCATTACAACACAGCCCTTGAAACTCATGCACTTCCACATAATCTTCCTTGTAATAAATTTTAAGAGGAATTAGGAAGTGATTGCTGAATGATTTTCCATCTACACTTTATTCTATCTTTACAATTTATATCTTGTCCCTGGAAAAAAACATGTTGTTTTTGTAAACTCAACACTCTTACTTTCAATTTTGAAAAGATATTTATCTTTGGATAAAAACTACATTGTTGATTTTTTTTCATGACTAGAAAGGAATTCAATAGGTATGAGACTAGATAAAAATTGAGCAACAACAATGTCCTCTTCCTCTTGTTTACATTCAAAAGGATGGGATAAAACATGACTGATGCAATCATTAATGTGAAGAAAAGATTCCAGATATTGATTTCCATTTTTAGTTAGTTTTGAGAGACTGTAGGGAGGCTCAGGTGTGCTTATCTCATCAAAAAGTATGATAGGAGAGTTATTGAGCTCATTGATTTCCTTTTATTCAGATTTAGACACTTATTTGTCATTAAGAAAACTCAAAACAACAATAGGGTTATCAACATTTACCTTGGTTTCACTGTGTTAAAGATCTTTCAATATAGGAGAGAGATTAGTTTTGTCCATATTTCCATGATGAGTATCAACCTCCACCAACATAGGATCATTTCTTTCAAAATAAGGGATTTCAATCCCAAGTGACATATCTTTTAAGAACTCTATTTCATGATGAAATAGAGCCTTAAGTTTCTTTTCTTCTTCATCATTTGAAGGAATATCAAATTGATATGCACTAGGTGGACCAACAAGAAGACATTCATTGGTGAAGTTGAAGTAGCATTGAGGAATAAATACCTTGCAATGTGAAAATCATCATGAGCAACTTCTAGAACTTGAATGTTTTCCTCCTCATTATAAAGTGTCTCAAACTCATTTACTAATTGTTCTTCAATCTATTTTGCCTCCTCATGTGCCTCGCAACTTCCTATATTGTATTTTCTACTTTCATCAACTATATAAATTTTTGATCATCTTCAGTGTAATTTTCATTTTCTTTCCTCTTGCAACACTTTCTTGAAACTTAAGCCATAGAGATTGAATTATTAGATCATCAAATGTAACAATTTGTTCCAATGTGTCCACCTTTTTATGCACTCTTTGTTTCATTTTTCATAATTATACAGTGCAGTGTTGGTTATCTTCTTTACACATGGAATATTAGAAAATTATGGAAATGTATTTCTTATTTTATCGTGTTCAATAGATTACAGAGTGTTTGTGAATTCATACCTTCGTAAAAATCTCGTAGAAACTGGGCATGTTATGGATTTTCTGGAGCTTGGAAATTTTAAATAGGGAGATCTCCATCTTCTTCCCCATCATTTTCACTCATTGATGTGGGAGAATAAGTGTTTCTCATCATGGATTCATTCTTGGGAAGGTTCTTGGATCAATGGAATGAATGTGATAGAAGTTCGATCCCCATCGGAGTCACCAAAAACTGTTGGTTGGATTTCATGTCACTGAGTATGCCCAGTAGAAGCACATAAAAATCAATAACGATTAGGTAAATTCACCTTTCAACATGGTTATATTCATCTTCTTTTGAGAGGGCAATTCCCTCGTATGATAGGATATTTTGCATTTTTAATGTTTTTACCTAGAAAGCACGAAAGGGCAACAAAATTGGGAAAGGAAAAGGAGGAGAAAAGGGGAAGAAAAAGAATAATGAAACAATTTAGGCATCCAACAAGATTGATAAAATTGGGACACAAAGTTCTGCAAATCTATCTATCAAGGATGTAGAGTTCCTTCTTGGTCATACAAGATTGCCATACTTACATTATACGAAAAAATGAAGGAAGGATATGTGTAGATTGTAAGTGAAAAAGCTACACATAGGGAACTTCTCTATTTGGCACAAAGGAATAAAATGAGCATGAAATATAGGAAGCACCAAGTCTTCATCTCCTTCATAATATGTTGATATGGCACAAAGTCCACGTACCTTGATATCTAGGACAAAGTCTGATCCCCTGAGCATCAATCATACTATGAAGGAACAATATCCTTAATAACTCAACCACAAGTAGAATGATAGATTTTATAATTGAGAATCATTAACACAATATTGGAAAATGCATTATATTCGTGAGGGAAACTTTGTGTACACAAAGTTGGAGCAACATAATCCAACATAGGAAGATAAAATAATTCCCCAAAAAGATTGGTGAGTAAAGAAGAAGTTTCATTACAACCCATCCCTTTTAGGCCCCCAAAAGTAGCTATAAAACTACTTTTAACTCAACTTACTCCTAACCTCGGTTCTCAATTCGAATCAACTTGAATTACACATAACATTATAACTTATGCAAATGTAATATTTAATTAATTTGATAAGTAAATTAATTAAATATATTTCAATACATCTTTGTCCCTTTCAAAGTCTTCACATTTTGTGCATTTAACTACCGTGAGACCAATTCATTCTCTTGCATGGGAATAATTTCAACTTTATACATTGTCTCTATCAGTTCCAGTCTTTTCATGCTGATTATTCAAAGGTTCATCCTCTCCTCTTCCTCTTCACTCACATGCAACTGAGAGCTAACCTCCCGACTCTGCAAATTTCTGTGTTTTAGGTTTCCCATCCAAAATAATCCCCATGTGAGGTGTTGCTTGTAATTGTTGTCTTTTTAAAACCCTAGGCCTCAAAGCAAAGTGTTTGAATAGTCCTTTTTGTCTTTCGTAGTTCCTTCACCAATGTAATTATGCTATTCTTATGAGTAACATATCGAGCTTTCAAAAATTCAAAACCTTTTTAAAAGGTGTGTACAAATTTCCGCCATAACTAATTTTCATTATCATGAACTTTAGTCAAATTGATAAGCAATACGACTAAATTTTAAAACCCTACCAACACTTGGCCATCGTCTCCTACCTTCAGCATAGTTTTCAACATAATCTTGGGCACATTTTACAAATTCTTTTAGCATTATTATATGCTTTAAGCCAAAGAAAATGAAACTGAGCTAACTAAATCAAAAATCCCATCAAGGAATTCATAAGCACTATATAAACATAAATACAAACTGCCAATAGGGGTATGCATGCAACTCGGAGTTGAAATTACTTATTACAGCGGATGATTGAAAATCCTGAAGTAATTCTCTCATAATTGATATATTACTAGAAGCAGACAAGTCTTCAAAGATTAAAATCTTACGCACAATAGAAAGAATCTCTTTGAAAACGGATTCCACAATTAGAGATCTTGATGCAATTACACTTTTTATTTCTAGCCTCCTAGATGAAATAGACTAAGTTGTCCAATGGATTTTGTAGGTTTGACGATCTTCATTGAGAAAATTTGTTACATATTCAAGATGATTTCTGAGGCTTGGAAACAGAACCCACGCCTTCTTTAGAAAATCACCATGAGTGGGCAATATATGCTAAAACCAAATGGTGTGTAGCAACTATTTTTGTTTTATTTTATTTTTTTTTTTTACCCACTCCATGTTTAAAAACCTTTTGGATTTTGCTCACAATCTTCCCACGTCCATTTGAAAACATTGATGTTATATCACTGAATTCAGGAAACACATGTCCAATGTGATCAGTTCTACTTTCCTGGTATGTTAGTATCCCATGCCAAAAATGGAGCAGGTGAAGTGTTTGACAAAATGCTTGGAAAATACATGAACACAATCTCCTTGTTTCAACATGGATTGTAAGGAAATTCTAATTTTTTTCACCAACTTGCTTGCAGCGAGCTCTTACATTATAGCCTTTTCAAGATTGTACCATGTGTTCCTCCCATTAAAATACATGCAATGAACACATTTCATCACACCTTCCATGTGGCCATCTACATAGTAATCAGGGATAAGGAGATGCAGGTAAATTTAAATTAGTTCAATGTTGATTAATATTTATATAACCCTTTACCACATTTGAATTTTATTTTTCTTGTAGGATGGTTTCGCCTATCAAATATTAGTGACGAATTTAGTATTTTTGAATTTTTTTACATTTTTCCTAAAATGCAAATTTCCTTTGCCAATAGAAGGCAGTGAGAATTTTGAATTATTTTATAAATAAATTTTTTGCAATGTATAGGTGTTTGTAATGTCCCCTTTCCTACGCCCAAGGCCTAAGGGTCAAGTCGAGTCCAAGTCGTGGTCATACCCAAGGCTCTATGGATGTTGGGAGCTATTGGGAAGGGGCCGCGTGGTTCTAATATTCAGTTTTGCATTTGGGGGTCACTTTTAGACCATGTCGACTTAAAAAGGAAAAAATTAACTTTAGTTACTTTTATTTTATTGGCCCCTCCATGGAATGAAATGTGTCTAGGATTAATGGGGCTCTTATGCCGTGGTGAAGTATATAAAGAGCTGGGAGAGAAAGGAAAAGAACTTTTGGCATACATTTTATTTTCCTTCATGTGTAAATTTTGTTTACACATCTTCAGCTTATGGAGTGAAATCCCACAGGGAGCCTAGCTTCGGTGGTGAGAGACCCATCCCTAGCTAGGAGGGTATTCTTCGATAGTGAGAGATCTACCATAGTTTGTCATTTTGGAGCCACTTTTTGGGCTGTGTGTACAGACATATTTTCAAAGGTTTCAGAGAAAGGATTTTAAATATTTGGGGGCATTTGGGGAAGATAACTAGAGGGCTTCCAGATCAGATTTATAGCAACCATTTGGATAGGGCGTAGCATCACTTTGAAGGTGTCTCATCAATTTCCCACCCTTTCCCAAGCTAGGTGACTTGCAGCCTTTATTTGGAGGGTTTCCAGTTGGCCCCTTTCAAATCTAAAGGTTGAAATATCATTTCTATATTTTTAATGTTATTTCCAAAGACTCTTAATTTTTACTCTTGTATTTGGAGAGTTACGAACCTCTCGAAGTTTTCCAATATGCTAGTAGGCACACTATTTGTGAATTTTCTCGCAGCATTTTAATTTTGTAAAATCCCAAAAAGTCTTCTATTATCATTTATATTAAATATCAAGCTCTCTTTAAATTTTCAAGTAATTCGGGTAGACATTTTGGGAATTATTAAGGTTCTTTAGTTTGCTGCCCTAACTCATAAAAATCTGAAAAATCAGTATTTTATGTGGCTACAAATTTTCAATATTTTATGCATTTTTAAGTGGTATCCCATTAGGGATATTTCAGTGGTATCAGAGTTGTTGTTCCTCCAACCTGTGTGGGTTAAATATGGTAGTTTGGAAAGATCTCAAAGGGGGTTTTATGAAGGAAATGTTCACCAACATGGTGAAACAACAGGAAGCCACTAACCTTTATTTGAGCCAGCTCACTCAGAATTTGAATCAAAGTAGATCTAGGGACAATAAGGAAAATGGTGAGAATAGTGATAAAGGGTGGCCAATAGAGGTGATTGATGAGGATTCTTGTTGGAGGAAATATCAATCTTTGAGTAAGGGTTTCAGAGATAATATGTCATTTCCAGATTATTGCATGATGAAGATTGGTAGCAAGCCCAAGCGAGGTCATCATATGTCGGTACCTAAATTACAAAAGAACTCATTTGAAGAAGAAACTTCTAGACAAAAAGGCATGATTTCCATTGAAAAAATAATTGCATTAGTGAAAATTTGCTTGTTAGAGAAATTATTCTAGCTCAGGAGAAGAAATTTGTATATACAAGCAAGGAGGATGTAATGGAAACTCTTAAAAAGTGTGAGGAATGGAATAGCAGAGCTAGAGCTACTAGGTTGATAGCGACTCAAGCAAGACAACACTTATAAGAGTTCAAGGAAATGATGAGGGAAATTGATGCAAGGAAGTCTACACCCACGAAAGAAGACTCTATGGAGCAGATGACACATGAGGAGGAGCCTCACATGGACACTTGTGTGGAATTGCATGTTGTTGCAATTTCCAAACTAACAACTCATGATAAGCTGATTTATGAAGAATTTCAGCCCATTGTAGACCAGAATGCTTAGGATTTGTGGCAGAAAAGTCAAGTCATTTTGGAGACCAAGCTTGACAAGGATACTCCAAGGGATGGTGTTTTGGAGGTTTCTAAATCAGCAATAGAAGGTGAACCTTTTGATGATATTCTTTATAAGGAGGTTAGTAGTAGCATGGATTTATTTCATCATCTTCATCCTATATCATTACAACAGTTTTATCATGATGGTATTCAGCCTATTGTCGATAAGAATGCTAAGAATTTGGTACATCAAAGTCAATTCATCATGAATAAAAAGAGTGATGGTATTTCTTTATGAGGAGATACAATAAAGTAAATATGGAAGACCTTACATGATACAAGGGTTCATGGCATTATAAGGTATGGGATCTTGATAATATGTGGCAATTATCCATAACTATCAAATCTGATTTTTAAAACTTTATGACTAATTTCATAAGAAAAAGAAGGAATTCAAATGTGTCTTTTGGGATTACAAGTGTTGGCAAGCATGATTTCTTCATTGGAGACTCCAGTGTAAGAAGGGAGAGTACCTCTCAAGGTACTAGTGTTGGTTTTCTGGTTTGCTAAAAAGGGTAAGAGAATATTTTTTAATCATCTTCAGCATGTTGGATTGTGTATAACAGTAGTCATAATGAGAGGAGAAAATAGCAATATGGGACAACAGAGTCAAAGAGGTGAGAGTGGACATTCAGGGCAGCAGCCTCCCCATTTTTCTACCAGCCTTGGGGCTTCACAAACCTTCTTTCTTGAAGGATCCGGAGTTTCATAGTACAGTGCACGAGCGTAGATATTTTGGATGAGGAGTCTTGTTGGGAGAGGTACTAGACCTTGAGTGAGGGCCTTCATAACAACATGCCATTCCAAGAATATTACAAAATGAAGATTGGCAGTAGACCCAAGAGAGATCATTAGATACAGGTACCAAAGTTACAAAGGATATTGGGACAAATTTCCATTCCACACTTTGATGGTTCTAAGAAGTGTATTGCATAGTCTTGGGTTTAGAAGTTGAAGACATATTCGACTTGAATCCTATGCATGAGGAAGATGCAATTAAGTTTGTAATCTTACATCTTGAGGGAGATGCTCATGATTGGTGGCATCATGGGTTGATTACACAAGGACACATACACATTACTACTTATGCAGAGTTCACGCAGAGGCTAGGGAGTATATTTGATAGGAGGGACCCTGATAAGTATTTCAGGGAGTTGACTCATTTGAGACAAACCGGTCCCCTAGATCAATATATCACAGATTTTTAAAGATTATCAGTCATGGTACCTGATGTCATGGAGATGAGGTTGATTTTACTATTCATAGTAGGTTTGACAGATGCTCTCGCTGGGTTTGTGAAGGAATTTGAACCTTCTTCTTTACACGAGGCTGTTAGGAAAGCTCAGGACTATGAGTTATCCACTCCAAAGCCGAGGGCTCCACCTTACGTTCAACAAAGGGAACCTCCATCTAGATCAGATAAACTTTAGTAAAGGGATCCTCCACCGAGGTAGGAGGTGGCTAAGAAGCCAATCATTTCTCGAGAGGACAGAGATGAGTTGAGGCAAAAGAAACTATGTTTCAATTGCCACACACCTTGAGTTCTAAGACATGATTACAGAGGTAGAGGGAAGGCCTAATTCATTGAGGTCTTCGAGGAGAGTGAGGGTAATAGAGGTGAGGAGTTCAAGACTCGCGATATGGATGATGGAGATGGGGTTACGTTGATAATGTTGATGCGGGGCGGAGGAGGAGACTTTTTATCGGGAGATTATAGCCACATTGTCTAGTACTCTGATGTACAAGGAATTTAGGATTAGAGGAGTTATGTAGGGTCAACGAGTTAGGGTACTCATTGATAGTGGGGTAACCCACAACTGTATTAATGCCTCATTGGTTGAGAGGAGAGGATTACAAAAATAGGAATTTTAGGGCTTCAACGGGTTATAGCCAATGGAGAGTCTATGAGGTGCATACGACGGGTTCCCAAGTGAGCATCACAATGGGTAACTATATAGTTACCGATGATTTCCACATTTTTGGTATGGGAGTGACCAACATAGTGCTTTGGGAGTGTAGTGGCTTCACTCTCTTGGTGAGTTTTGGACTAACTTTTAGACGATAGAGCTGAAGTTTAAGTCCGAGGGTAGGAATGTGATTTTGAGGGGATTATCTATAGGAGCACCTAGGGTGGTTATAGCTGAGGGGATGGAGAGGATGATTTGGCATGGTGAGGAGTTTTATTATTACAGATGATTTGATGTGGAGTATGATGGATGTGGGTGTGACTAGTAATGTTACACATGAGACAGTTACAGAGATTGGGATTACAGGTTCAGATCATCCGAGTTTATCATTATGTTGGTTATTTGAAGTTTTGGTAGACTGAGATCTCATTTTCTTGTTGAGTACTCCAAGAACCGACACACTTGTGAGATTCTGGATGGTCACATACATGATGATAGCTATAGATTGGAGGATGAGATGATCTTCTATCAGGGAAGATTGAGCCTTGTGTCAGATTCATGGTTGAGGATGGAGATATTGCGACATGTGCATTGTTCTTCGTGACTAGGCACTTGAGCTTAGATGAGACCTAAAGGTTCATGTCAAGAGAGGTTCATATGGAATAGGTTGAGGGAGGATATCCTTAACTTTATATAGGAATATACAGCTTTTTTCACACTATGACAAGTAATAGCTTTTGGTTTCATCATTTTTTTAATCGACATGGGATAACACTCCTATGTATTTTACTGCTTCTATACCCAATGAGCACTTCACCAATGTGTTAGTCAGTGGAGAGACGAAATTGAATCATGGTTATTCAGTAGGTTCACATTCAGCCACAGGAGGTGGACTATGTTGAGCTGATATTGTTGGTTGATTGTCTACTAGAGTCTTGGGACTTTTCCTCCACATGACACATTGAGATACATTATGAGGAGCCTTTCTCTCACACGAGTGCAGGTCATGTAAGATATTTAGAAAAATGTGTGTGTATACGGTTGTTTTCACGTGTTGATTTAGGGATTCTATAAGATTCAGTGAACTTTCATACCCGTGGAGTTGATTAGAGAGGCAAAGTGAGTGATCACATGATGATAGCCTTACATCGGCGGGGGATTGGATAGATTGGAAATTTTGGTGTGGGTACTAGTGGAGAGTCGGTGTGGGGGCATCGTAATACCTTAGGAGCAACATTTTTCTCTACACGGCATGGAGAGCATGATCACTACATGGGGTGTCTTGGTTACTTCGCATCACACCGATCATCAGTTGATTATAGGGTGAGGTGGAGAAACTTATGGCATGGTATTCAGCTTCTACAACATGATAGGATAATGCTTGGGGTCAAGCATTTCTCTAGAAGGGAGGACTGTAATGTCCCCTTTCCTATTCCAAAGGCCTAAGGGTCAAGTTGAGTCCAAGCCGTGGTCATACCCAAGGGGTTGTGGACGCTGGGAGCTATTGGAAAGGGGCCGTGTGGTTCTAATATTCTAGTTTTATTTTGGGGTAACTTTTGGACCATCGACTTAAAAATGAAAAAAGTAACTTTAGTTACTTTTATTTTATTAGCCCCTCCATGGAATGAAACTTGTCTAGGGTTAATGGGGATCTTATGTTGTGGTGAAGTATATAAGGAGCTGGGAGAGAAAGGAAAAGAAATTTTGGCATACATTTTATTCTCCTTCACGTGCAACTGTTGTTTACACATCTTCATCTTGTGGAGTGAAATCCCACAGGGACCCTAGCTCCAGTGGTGAGATACCCATCCCTAGCTAGTAGTGCATTCTTCGGTAGTAAGAGATCTACCCTAGTTTGTCATTTTGGAGCTGCTTTCTAGGTTGTGTTATAGAAATATTTTTAGAGGTTTCAAAGGAAGGATTTTGAGGGTTTTGGGGCATTTGGGGAAGATAACCAGAGAGGGATTCCATATCATATTTATGGCAGCTATTGGGAAGGATGTAGGATCACTTTGAAGGTGTCTCATCAATTTCCCACCCTTTCCCAAGCTAGGTGACTTACAACCTTTATTTGGAGGGTTTCCAGTTGGCCCCTTTCAGATCTAAAGGTTGAAATATCATTTACTATATTTGTTAATGTTATTTCCAAACAGTCTCTTAATTTTTGCTCTTGTATTTGGAGAGTTACGAACCTCAAGTATTCCAAATTGCCTAGGACACACTCGTGAATTTTCTCGCAGCATTTTAAGTTGTGTAAATCCCAAAAATAGTCTTCTACTATCATTTATAATAATATCAAGCTCTCTTTAAATTTTCAAGTAATTTGGGTAACATTTTTAAGAATTATTAAAGTTCTTTAGTTTACTACCCTAATCTGTAAAAATCTAGAAAATCTGTATTTTATGTGGCTGCAAATTTTCAATATTTTGTACATTTTTAAGTGGTATCCCACTAGGATATTTCAGGTGTTGCATATTATCATACTTCTTCGACTTTTTACATTAATAAGCATATATTTTACTTGGGTGAAGGGTACCCAACTTTCATATATGCGTTGAAATATGATCACATATGGATGATCGATTCATCCAAGTGATAGTATAACTTGCTTTATAAATGTTGTTTCATAACTTCATTATAGCCTATTCTTTTTAATATAAACATTTCCTATTGTTTTCCCGACCATAATTTTCCTATGTTATGTCTTTATGACCGCATTTAGATCTAACATGCTTGAAATTCAAAACCTTTCAATTTATGTATGGTAATGATTCTTTTTTTTACGAATTTCATGGCTAGATTTGGCAAGATACTAGACTCTTCAACCTATAGTAGGTACATTAGACCTTAAATTAAGAAAACAAGGAATCTCGATAAGATTTGTACATTACATGACATACTTTATTAGTTTTATTACTAAAAATTCCTCTTGAACAAGAGTGAAATTATCTATTAATAAAGTAAGAAAACATATGTAGTCTTCGTCTATATCTTTCAACCCGGTAAATGAAATATACTTGTTGCTCATGTGGCCAACCATTGAGGGAATCATTTATCGATGTTTTTTCATGCATCATCTATTTTCCCTTAATTATTAAAGCTTAAGCTTGTAGATGGGGGCTATAAAGTGACACAACAATCAAGCATTGTAATTGCATTTCAAACTTATAAATTATTAGATTTTTTGCATTTTACACAAGTTTTGCATTATATCAATCTTATTCAACTTTCTATACTTATAGACATGTATTCAACTATGCATGGGGTGTCAAACTTTGACACCTAAATTCAATTTGTTTGTGTGTAAGTCTATTGCATTAGAAAACATGTTTCACAACTATGTTATAACCTCTTTTTCTAACAATGTTTCATCCTATTATTTTCCTGGTCACTATTTTTCTATTTGTTAGCTCTTTATGACCACATTTGGATCCAACATGATTGAAGTTCACATATTCAATTTATATATGACTTTTGTTTCTTTTCTTAACTAACTCCATGGAAAGAATTGGCAAGAAATCAACCTCTTCTACCTAGAGTAGGTACATCATATCTTAAATTAACAAAACAAGGAATATCTTTTAGACTTGTACATTATACAATACACTTTGACGATTTTATTAGTAAAAATCATGTTGATGTGTAATCACAAAGCACTTCCCCGAATATATGCAACTCAATGGGTTGAGACTCTCAGTGTGATTGCATAACATGGAGCTTATCCCAAAGTGTGGGACTTTGCAATTGGGAAAGCTCTCTGGATGAAGGTCGGTTCCTATTCCTCTGTTCAAATGCACACATTCAAATTATAGAGGATCTCCTAAAACCTACTCTAACTTTGCCAAGGAGACAGGGTTAAGAAGATGCAAGAAAATAAACCTAAACTAATAGAGGTTATGCACCAAAGGAATGCTGAACATTTGCTTTGCCATTAAACACAAACCATTAAAATGTAATACAACCTCCATACACAAATAACCAAGATTGCAATGAAAGATCAAAGAGAAGAAATGAACACAAGAGAGGGTTGAAAATCATCCACAGACATGTATTATTGCTCCACAAATTTGATACAATACATTACAATGGCCAAGAGGCAAGATTTGCATTACAATTTTGATGGGAAGATTGAACTCAAAAATTCACTATGCAGACAAGAGAAGAAGGGAGGGTGCAAAAATAAAAATGTCCAACCTTTTGAAAAATACCCCTCCTTACAATATATAAAAAGAATGAGAGAAGGAGATGAGAAGAATTTGAATTCTTTCTTCAACCACCCAAAAATGCATTGAATTCTCCTACAAAAATGATGGGTTCCATGACAAAACCCATGCCTCCATGTAATGTTTCTTGTTGGGAAAGAAAGGAAGCCCATACTTCATTATGGTGGTAGTGAGGAACCCGTGAGACCTCAAAAAAAATGGGGAACTATATTTTTCATTTTTAAGAAATTATTCCCACTAATTTAAAGATATCCAAACATATTTACATAGCAGATGCCAAGAGCTTTCCAAAAATTCCTTTCTTGTGTAAATCGAGCTCCCAGTCAAAAGTTATGGCCATCTAAAGGTCGAGTTGTCATTTTGTGAAAAATGACCTTAGAGTTCCGAAAGTCCAAACCCGAAAGTCCAAAATTTTGACTTTCAATTCAAGATTTTAGAAATTTAGGAGTTATTTTTGCATTTTGGGGTTCGAGACTTCCAAAACTCCGAAGTTCAAAACCCTGAAAACTCAAGTCTAAATTTCAGACTTCAAACTTTGAGATTTCAGCTTTTTTGCTCGGTGCTTTTTGGAATGATTCCTAAAAACTCCAGATCCTAAAACCCGAAAGTCCGAATTTTGGACTTTCTTAATTTGGGATTTCAGACTTTACCACTTCATTTCTCGGCATGATTCCCGAGGTCCCCGAACTCCCCTAAAGTCCAAAATTTCATACTTTTGGACTTCATGTTTTTAGAATTTTGCAAGGCCAATTTTCCATCTTCACGCCCGAGAGTTCAAAACCCCAAAACCCAAAATTCCAAAAATTCATACTTTTAGGATTTCAAGTTTCTGACATTGCCTACCCATTTTTTGCCTTGTTTCTCTCAAATGCTAAAAATGCAAAAACATAAAACTTCAAGCCTAACACTAACCCATGTCCTGAAATTGATGATTATGGTTAAATTTTGTATCATTTTGTCTCTAAGTTTCTCCTTACAAGTAAGATGGCCATTTGTAGGTCTACTTACTATAGTCTTGCACTTTGTGCCTTTTCCCTTCTTCGTGACTCCGCGAAGGTGATTTTTTCACTCTCCCAATTATACTTTCAATTTTGTCCCCACTGGGCAACTTTCTTAACCTTTGTATGTCACTATTTGCAATGGGGAGGGAATTTTATGTTCCTATTCTTATTCCAATTTTTTGATGTTGTTTTTATCTACTACTCGCTAGATACTTGAATCAATAAATGACCAATTAAAAATTTGTACTGTGAAATTAATTCAACACACAAAGAATCAAACATATTCCTTAAACAAAATAGTTTTGTAACAAAAGGTATTAAAGACTACGAAAAACAAATATATACATTAATATATATTTATGAACCAATAATATTGTGTAAGAATATTGGTTACATGCCTCTCTATTGTTCTTAAGAGGAGAAATGAAACATGTGTACAAGCCATAAATGTATACGACTATGAACAATTATCAAGAACATTACACTACCACTAGAAATTTTTTAAAAAACACATTTATCACGGTAGCATTCAAAATCACTCAAAACAAATATTAAATCTTGTTGCATACTTGGCAATAACTTATAGACATGTAGCATTCTCAAAGAAAGGTGGCATCACCAACTTCACAGAGAAGGTTCAAGGGCATGATCAAAGCATTTCAGTATGCTTTTGCTAAGGAATGGAAGGAATGTACTCATTGATTATGGGGGCAAAAGATCTTGGTCAATGAAGAACTTATTGGCTGAAGCGATCGGGCCTTAGTTTGGAGGGCTACCGCTTTTTTAACAAAGGGGTCGATAAAGATGTCAAGAGAGGAGATTTGTGAAGGATCTAAGAAGCTAATATATGTTACAAAAGGGCCTGCTTGTTAGCTCAATTCCTTTGCCCTATGATGAGGTTACTCACATGATGATATGGTTCATCTCCTCGAAGGTAGGTTTGTCACACTGTTCGCTAAACATCTTATCTTTCTTAACCACTTCCGTAGGAATCACTTGGTTTGTTTTCCCATTACTTGCTGAAATCTCTCAACGCTCCATTTTGGAGTTTCACATACCCAGTGTGGTTCCTTTACACCAAGGGCTCATTTTTTTGCTTCATAAATGTTGTCTTCTTAAGTACTGGTCTCCCTTCCTCTCCTAGCTCGGTTCCTCCGCTGGCTCGGCTCGCTGCCACATACTGCTTTCTCCATCTGCCCCGCCACCACCGCAATCACCCCCATTCCTACTGTCCAAGATTCTCCATCCATTCCCCTACCGTTGCTCCCGCCACCTACCTCGCCTCTACCTCTAAAAGACCGGTTACTGTGGCCTCTGAAAGCTTAACTCGAGACTCTCACGCTGAGAAGGGGCCTCATGAAATAGAAATTCGCACATGAACTTCGAATATTAAAGCATGCGCTACTCCTGGATGTGCATATGGAAATTTCTTCTAAAATGCCGGATGCCTTAGAGGCTGATATGAAACTCGTCAAGGATGAGGTTAAGAACTTGGCTAAACAAAGGCAAGAGAAAAAGGAGGATGAGGGGGATTTCTGATAAAGAAACCCGATTGGTGATATCTACAAGAAGCTCACCTCCTTAGACATTCTGCTTAGGGAAGGCCAAAACTCGACATGATTACAACATGGCCATCTTTAGGGCGATTGAGGAGTTCATTAAGCAATATGTCAAAAGTGTCTCCAACCCGCGGCCGTGTGTTCCGCTACACTTTGGGGTAACGGAAAAGGAAAGCAAAGGACCATTTGAGCAAATGATAATACCGATGTCAGCCACATGACAACTCTTGATATGTTCCACTCCCTCCTGGAAGAATATCAAGACCAGCATTGACAAAGTGCACAAGAAGTATTCAGAAGTTAGCTTTTCAGTTGTTCTTGTATGTTTTTATGTTGTTTTCATGGTCTCTCTACGCTTTTTTGTGCAATAATTTTGTTGTTTTATCTCGTTTGGGTAGCTGTTTTTGGGCTACTTTGAGCCTCATCAGAACACTTGGATTTTGATCATTTTCTCTCCGGTTCACGTTCCTATTCTAGCTCCTAAGCCATATTTTGTTCTCAAGGGTATAGTCCCTTTCAAAAAACTATTTGCACAATAAAAAAAAAAAAAAACTTATAGACATGTAAAGTTCAACTTGTCAAAGTTTCTTCTAAAACAAATGACATAGTTGAAAAAGGAAATTAGGAAATTCATCAGTCTAATGCTTACATACATAGACATTTTTGCAAATTCCATGAATGCAAATTATATTAATTTTCAACATCATTAATGTCTACAACATTAAACTATATAAGGCAGAACTCGCAACTATGTGCCTCTTTTTGAGTAAATTGACTAGTGGAAAACTATAGGAAAGTAACATGAAAGGAATTTCAGTAATAATATGGTGATGGGGCTTAAAAGGATATTTAAAGTTTTTCTAATGAAAATGGCCTCAAACAAATCAACTTAAAATATAAAAATTAATAAAAATAAAGGCTAAATGTGTTATGATCAAAATGAGAGGGAATAAAATGATTTTCCACCATGAGAATATTTAAAACTCATTATACAGTAAGGTTAGATAGAAAATTTTCAAACAAATTAAAAATTTAGTGACAACACCATCTAAGGAGCTTTTGGTTCTAAAAACATTAGAAGGTCACCCATGGAATTTTTGGTTCTAAAAATTCATTCAATTTGTCTATGAATTTATTTTTTCCAAAAGTTCCATAAGGGGCACCTAAAATTCCAAGAACCACACCCAAGTGTGCCCAAGTTCTTAATGATGTCAAAATTTTTGGTCATAAATCAAAGGCGAAGAAGCACTCATGAGATGGAATAGCGGAACTAGTATTTTTTATCATAAATTTTGCATCTAGACTCTAATATAAGTTTAGTTTAAAGAGTTGAAAAGGTATTTAGGAAATTATTAATATCGTATAGGTTTTAAACCCGAAAACAACACATAGTTTTCAAGAGAATCATTTCTTATGTGATTTTTTGCCTTCATTTTGAGAGCTTGTTTCACTTTTTGGTTCTAAAACTGATTGAGAATGTTCCTATGACATAATTTGAAATTTTCATGAGGTTCCAAGAACCAATCCCAATTTTTCTCAATTTCTTAATGAAGTAAAAACTCGCCCTCATAATTTAAAGGTGGAAAAGAACTCATGAGATGGAATCATGGATCTAATCTTGTTTTGATGATAACTTTATCACCCGACTATATTTTGATATCCATTTGAATAATTGGAAATATGTTGATATAATAATTAATAATGCATATGTTTAAAACCCTCAAAAATAGAATATGGTTTTCATGATAATGATTTCCCAAATTCTATTTTTATCTTCGTTTTGAGAGCTTGTCTTACTCATAGTTCAAGTTTTACTCATCAACCATGATCAAAATTTGTCCATACATTCATTACCTTAGAAAAAAAAATTGAATTTTATTCATGACTATTTTCCCATTGGGTGATAGAAATGTTGATCATATTAAACTAAGAAACATCAAGACAAGAATGGCTAGTGGAAAGTAGACTCCCACCGTAATGCATTTGTTGAGGTGAAAGTGTTTGAGTGGATCAAGCAAGGAACCTTCATGGATGGAAATTATTCTTCTTACTCTCTTCCTCCATTAAAGTGAAATTATAATTTTATGTTAAGAAAATATTTTGTGTAAAGTCACTTAAGTGACTCAAGTGACTATTTCTATTTCTCCGTTGGGAAAAGTGATTTTTGTCATAAAATCACTTAAAGTTGTGCCTCGAGTGAAAAAAAAATTGTAAAAGTCATATTTTTATTAGGAGGGTAGTTATCAAGTAGTTAAGGGATAAATGTATAAATAGGGGTGGCATTTTCCATGGTGGTGGTTTTATATTTTCTCTCAACTATAAAGTCAATTTATTGCAATTTGATGTAGATTTTATTTTCATTTCATGAATAAATAACGTGTAGTGCCCACATTTTTATAGCCACAGCTTATCGCTTGACTTCTTTATTCATGTACATGATTTGACAGAATTTGATATATTTTGACATTATGCTATGTTATTTGACCATCATGGACATGTATGGTGATTTGGGCATGTAACACCAATTTAGATTTGATTAGCTTGATGACACATTTCATTAGATGTTTAGGATACTAATATATTTTCTATGATATTTGGACCCCGTTGATATATGTTGATACTTAGTTTAGTCTCATGTCATGATTTTATAGAGTATTAGATTTATCGATGAGGACACATGATGGCATGGTGATATGACATTTATATGTATTTCAATGACTAACGTATGACGAATTGTGTGAGATTGTGCATGTTTCACATTTATGATTCCATGTTGATATTTTGATATCGTTAATTTGTATGTTATACTTGATCGCTTATATAATAGATGGTTTACACTTGTATTGACAGATGCATTTAATGTGTGCATTGAGTGTGTAGTGACAGTCATAGCAAACATGGATTTCGGGTGGCTACGTAAATTGTGCACAAGTGGCCCATGGAGCTAAGTCCTTACCATGTTAATTGTATGAGGCCTTGGTGTATGTTTGTATTATTTGGGCACCATGAGTGACCCTCATTTGTAATGTAGTATGT
Source organism: Taxus wallichiana var. yunnanensis (assembly GCA_018340775.1). Taxonomy (NCBI): domain Eukaryota; kingdom Viridiplantae; phylum Streptophyta; class Pinopsida; order Cupressales; family Taxaceae; genus Taxus; species Taxus wallichiana. Next base: position 103,802,138 of record CM031241.1, read on the forward strand.
CATGTAAAATTAATTTGTGTTTAGGTTGTTCTTTTCGTTAAGTAAACTTGGTTTGGGAACTTAATGGTCCCCACTTGCATTAAGTTTGGTATTTGGGTAATTGTGTATTAATTAGAGAGGATTAGGGTCACATGTGAACCCTCTTGGGTGGGCCCCACATCCTATACACTTTTTCAAATGTTCCAAAACCAAAATTGGGTTATTTATAGCATTTTAAAGGGCCCATTTTAGTTTTGGGAGTTCACTTACCATGAAAATAAGCCTCGACCCTACCTAATAGGTGGGGGGATTAATTTCAAGGCATAAAGGGTGTTTCCTCTCTCGAATTTTCCTCTCTTTTGTCACCATACATGTAAGACGGATTGGTATTTGTGTTTTGTAAAATGTTGTTGATACTTGTTTTATGTTCATTTTCGCAATTTGGGAGAAGAGTGTTTAAAGTTAATTTATCTTTTCTTATTTTTATTTTGGGAATATTTGACTTGAGGGAAGATAGGGCTAACACATGTCACCCCTTAATTGGTGAGGAACTTCCCTTAAAATTCTCCATCATGGGGAGAAAGAGAAATTTTTGGGGATTTTTCTTGGTGCTTGGAGATTTTTAGAGCTAGAGTTTTCTTGGATAAGGAAGTTGGAAAAGCTTAGAGTGTTGGAGAGATTTTGGAGGTAGGCTCATTGAGCTCATTCTACGTTTAATGTTATGTTAGATCTTAGCCTTGCTTATATTTGAAATGTGTGTTTTGTTTCATGTGTGTTGGTTGCTTGAGTATGCTTTTATGTTTTATTTTCTCCATCCATCGTATGGCTTGATGGATTTTGGATTTTATGGGCAAAGAGAGAGGGATTTTCCTCTCAAACCTCATCGCTTGATGGTAAATCCATGTAGTTTATTTTTACTCCTCTCATATACGGTTTGAGGTGGGGAAGGTGGTTCATATGGTTTGAACTCCCTTCCCCATTATCGAGAGGAAACCTGGGTTTGAAAATCCTCACAAGAAGGATTTGGCAAATGGGTGGAGCAATAAAGAGGGATTTTTGATTTGGAGGAATAAGGAGGCTATGAAAATATTCTTGTGTGCATCTTATGGTTGAACCACACTTTTTATACCTTTGATATCTCATCTTCTTCCCAATTTTGGAGGATGAATATGGTTTTCTCCTCCTTTCCTTATTTGCATTTCTTAATACTTGGACTTGTCTTTATGTGAATATAATGTTGTTATGTCTCCCTATACCTTCTACACAAATTTGTGGAAGCTAGCTCTCTCTCCCATGGGCTTGGGGGAGGCTAGCATGTCTTCCAACATTTGGAAAGGCATGTAATGATGCCTATAGGTTGGGTGGTAAAACAAGATTTTTCTCCTTGTGTTGGTTTCCTGAAAGGAACTCAAAGTTGGAGCTCAAGTATAGATTTGGTCGAGTTCTTGATACCTTGGCTTCTCATTGTTTCTCCAAATTTTATGAACACTAACCTCATCAGAATCTATGAATATAGCTATGTGAAGGTTTTTTCCTTGTCTTGTAAAGTTTCTATTTTGTTACTTGGGATGGCTTGTAAACTAGTGCCTCATGTGTTGTGTAATCCTTCCTTCAATCTTGCAGAGGAGACTTGTAATGTAGTCTCTTGAATAGTTATGTATTTTGGAAATATATTGCATATTGAGCTTAAGTTCCTTGGAAATGAAATCTTGTAATAGATGATTCCTTTAATATGAATTTGTTGTAACTCCATTGAAATCCTTGAAATGAAAGTAGGTTTATTGGAAATATTATTATTCTTGTAATAGATATATTTCTTGCAATTTTTGTAAAGATTAAACAAAGAAATAAAATCAATTTTTACTTCTTTTCCATGTGTAAGCTTAGTAGATGATTACCTTAGGAAATCATATTTAGATTTATCTATATTCCAAGTTAAGTTATAAAGATTGAAAATTACTTTTCAATGGAGGAAATCTTAATTTTCTAAGAATTCTATTTTAAGGTTACTATAGCTAGGTGGTATGTGAATAAAACTTAATACTCTTAAAGGATTCAAACTTTTAGAATAACCCATCACAAAAATAAAAATAAAATCTATTATTGTCACTTGTAATTATTTTGAATATAGTGTATATTATAAGTATGTTAGAATATGTTTAATATAGTTTTAATATCGCGAAACTTAATATATAATTTTCAAAATATTGTTATAGTAAATATTTTTAATGTAATGCTCTAATATATTTTATATCCTATATATTATATATATATATATATATATATATATATATATATATATATATATATATACATATATATATATAATGTTTAATTTAAATTGATATATTATTATTCAATATATACAAATAAATACAAATGGTTATATTATTATAATATATATATATATAATAGATATTATACCATAATATTTTAATAATTATCAATTAAAGAAAAAGGAATTCACTATTAAAAGTTCGGTGAAATCTATGTCTTTTAAAAAATAAAGGAAATGGAGTTTGGGGAGGTTCGAACCCCTTCCCCACACCATCCGTGAGCCATTGCCATCCTCAATGTTGCCCACTCCTTTCTCCCTTCCCCACACCCCTTCCCCCATGCCACTTTCACCCTCTCACCACTCACACACTCCCCCATGCATCAGAACCCCAACTCCAATCCCCAACACTACTACCTCCACTCCCTTCACACAATCGAGCATACAAAGACGCCCCTCGCACCATATAAACCCTATGGTTTTTAATACCAATTTCCCTTCCTACGAAATACACATTATTTCTTTTAATATTTACACACACACACACACATATAAGGGAACAATAATGATATTATCCAAAACCTCCATGAAAGAAAACTTCCAAGCTCCTCCTCAACCTGCACCTGCAAATGACAAAACAAAACAAAATGAGAAGAGGAATAAAAAGGAAAAGAAAAACATAAAGATGTTTAGGGCAACTTTAGGGTAAGATTCAAATCAAGGGTCAAGATTAGATCTATCCTAGGGCTCACATTAAATCCTACACACTTTAAGTCATGTATTTTTATGGGAATGGGAAATAAATTTAAAATGGGGTGTGTGGGAAAACTAATTAAAAAGGCGAATCTAATTAAAGTAAAAGGGGTGTATACTTGTTAAGGTGACCCTAGTGAAATTAATAGAATAAAATAATTAAGTTGTTATTGGGCTAGTGTTAGTATTAATCATTCACTTAAAAATATACCTAAATTTATAATTGTATTTTGGTGTTGTTCTGTATGCCGAGGTGGGGCATTACATTTGGTATCAATGTGAAGTTTGTACATGTGGACACTGCAAAACATTTAATATTTAATTAATATTTTAGTACCATTAACGAAAAAAATTAAAACACATTTCCGCAACCGTTTATAATTTAATAATCTTTTTTCTTACCTCGTACATAGGATGGCACCCATGAGATGACGATCGGTTAGGGATTTGGGACGTAGTTCACCTATGCCCAAGCCACAAGAACCCGAGTTTGACCTCAAATCTTACAGCTCTTCAACAATTGATAGGTGTTGTGCAGTAGTGCCTTCCACCACCGCAGGAGATGAGAGAGGAGGTTATCCAGCTTAGGGAGATGAGGAGCCGATATAGGTGAGGACGCACACTCGGAGCCACCAGAGCACGATACCCCGAGGTGGGAGAGGTCACGTAGCCTTCCGTTCACCATGAGAGGGTGGCCTCGTACCATCATAGCCATTCACATAGTCTTTGAGGGACCATTTGGGGATAGACGACCACATTCACCTGTTGGACCATAGCGTTAGGATCATGACACAAGTAGTTTGATTATAGATCTTCTTTGCTTATAACCACCTAAGTACAATGGCTCTATAAATGGATTTGGGGGCCAATTCATGGCTCCTTAGCCTTGATAGCTACTTTGTCTTGCACTCTTATGAGAGAAATGTCAAATCTAGGTTCATCATACACCTCCTCTAAGACGTAGTAGGTATTTGGTGGAGGAATGAGGAATGGAATATCCACTTGACTCGAGACACAAAGTGACTCTCGGGAGTTGTTCAAGGAGTATTTAAGGGCTCATATATATCAAAGCATTTCATGCGTAAGAGGATTGATGAGTTTCATGACTTATGACAGACTCCAAAGACAAGGCACAATATGAGAGTAGGTTCCCGGATCTTCTACAATATTTTGACTACCTGCAAGATAAAAATTATAGGTTAATAGGTTTATTCTAGGGCCTAAATGTAGACATACATGAGTAGTTAATATGTTATCTCCTCCCATGATCGAGAAGGCCATTGAGAAGGCATACTTAGCCGACGAGAACAACACTAGGGACAAGAACACCGAGATAGGAACAAGAAAAAAATTAGAGAAGATACGTGCCTTTTAGATTCGTGAGGTCACGAGGTACAACACCACCCCTAGAGGAGGAATTTGGCCTCCAACAAAGATCGAGGGCTCCACCACATCTACAAAGATACATAACATCAGGCCACCAAAGAACAGAGGGCTAGATAGACTTAAATCTTACATAGATGTGGTACTAGAGGATGTTTCGTTGGAGCCAAGGATAGGAGATAGGTTACTCAAGAGGGTACATCCAGCCCACACACAACAACTGCTAGGGTCAGGGGCCAACAGGATCAGCCTTCACCGTAGTATAGGAGGGACCCCATCTCGTAGGGGGTACATGAGGTTGTTTTATTTCAGGGTCTCCTAATCACTATGTCCGTATGTGTCGACAAAAATTTACCATGGTGGATATGTAGATATCTCCTAGATCCAAGCAGACAATGGATGATACAGACGCAACGCATCGACTATATGTAAACAAATGACAACCGTCAAAGCCAAACATCACGCCACACATCGAGACGATAGTACTATCAAGAGTATTTATGTCTCGTTCTCTTTTCGATTCAGTGCTTCATATTTTTTATATCTCCTCCTATCATGGACCAGTGTGGGCTAGTGGTGGCTAAGTAACCAGATAGTTGGCAGCAGTCGAGTAGGCTTCGGGGTCAAACTCTCCAGTGGACTCGTATGTGGATATTTGTGTACTTGATTTAGGATTCTTCTCCACTACACTTAACCTCTCGAGTTATTCCTCTAGGATCCTATCGTGTTTTTTTTTAGGTATGGATTGGATCGAGGCACATCGGGCCAAGGTAGATTGTAGAAATAAGGTCAATAAGTGTCAGGATGATCTTGGGAGTGCATTTGTGATATCGTGATGTAGAGGCCTATTTCCTTATGTATGATCTTAGCTAAGCTACTAAAGGGAGCATGCGTAAAGCTTTTCAATTGTTTTTATCACCATCAATGATTAATCAGAGAGCACTCTAGAGCATTCACCCTTAGATGATCATGCATTTTTGAGGGAGTATGCAGATGTGTTTCTGAGGCAATCTTCCAGGGTTACCACCCCATAGAGAGGTGGATTTCACCATTGATTTAGTGTCAAGATCTGCACCAATTTCTTGGGCACCCTATCTATGATGACTCCGTGAGATTCATGAGCTCAAGATATAGTTAGAGGAGTTATTGGAGAAGGGTCTCATTCACCCTAGTGTATCTCCTTGGGGAGCGCTAATCATATTTGTGAAGAAGAAGGATGGTTCTCTCTGAACTTTGTGTAGACTTTAGATAACTCAACAAAGTCACAATAAAGAACCGTTATCCACTCTCTAGGATTGATTACTTGTTTTATAATATGTGGGGAGCAAGAGTGTTCTCAAAAATCGATCTCAAATCATGTTATCAGCAGCTTGTGCATTTCATATGCATACACTCATAAGATAACTTTCCACACACATTATGGGAATTATGAGTTCACAATTGTCCCTTTTGGTTTGACCAATGCCGAGCTTTCTTCATGATCCTCATGAATGGATTATTCAGACCTTTCTTGACCACTTTTTCTTAGTGTTCCTAGATGATATATTGATTTATTCTCATTCCGAGGAGGAACACAAGGAGGATTTGACACAAGTACTATAAGATTTGAGAGAGCATAATTTGATTGGGAACTTGGAAAAATGCATCTTCTTTCATACAAATATGTAGTACTTGGGATAAATCTTATCGTGCGATGGTATCTTAATAGATCCTCTAATATATAGGCTATTATGGATCGACCAAGACCCACATCACCACCGAGGTGAGGATTTTTATGGGTTTAAGCAGTTATTACCATAGTTTTATTCATGACTTTTCCAATATTTCTCACCCTATTACGTCCCTTCGCAAAAAGGGAGAATTTTTTTATCGTCAAGTGTGAAAAATCCTTTCAGCCGCTTAAGGAAAGGTTAACCATGGCACCCATCTTATCATTTTTGAACCGATAGAGGATTTTGGTGTTTGTACTTGTTGGTGCTCAAAATAATCTCACCCCAATTTGCCTTTGAAAATCTATCAATTTACGGCCTATGCACTTTCTTTTTTCCCCATGTTGTGCTCTAGTTAATCTTTGTTTCCATTTTTAATTTTCTCCTAGGTTTTAGATCACTTATGCTTCCATGGTTTTCTCCTTGTTTCTTTGTTCCTCCTGAAAATGTCTCAGTAATTTGGGTCTCCCATTCTCTCTGCTCATCCAAAACTCGGTTCTCTCATATTTTTGGTCTCCACAATGATTTGTCTTCCTTATCGTTTCTACCCTAAATACTTGAAGAAAATGAATGGATGTATCTCTCGAGAAACATATTTTATCCTTGTAAACGTTTCTAAATTCTCGTCCTTGAAGAAATTTTCATTTTCTCGCTCAATGATCATTTTTCTATATTTTACTGGTTTGACGGCATTTTCTCCAGGTCAAATTTGCATCCTCGCATCGATAGGGTATGTGGATTCTTTTGGTTGGTCAAGGGATGACAGAAAAATGCTTTAACTTATCTCTTTTTTTCCTTTTTGGTGAAAAGGCAAATTTGGTCCCGTGGCTCCACTCAATTCCGATTGGTTCTTTTGATGCTTACATGGATTCTTCCGATTGATGGGGCACGCAGCAGGTCTATTTTTGAAATTTTTATTTTGGATACTTTGGCAAAAAGTTTGACTCACCCCGCACTCCCTCCAAGCTCTAATTGGAGAAAATTTAGGAGGGAGGGGAAAAGTCCACTTTTACCCCGCAGAGGACACGTGGCAAGCTCGCACTCATTCAGATTTCCACTTTGGGGACCATTTTAAAATAGAACCATGGAGACAATGGAGGCTTCCAATAGGTCTTCCCATACTTATTATTTTTTCAAAGGGTTTGGGACACGTGGAGGAAGTGCATGTTCTGGGGCCGGCCCCTTGAGTTTCATTTTAAAGAAGCGCCAGATGACACGTGAGGCCTCCGCTCACTTTTCATGTTACTTATAATTTTCAATGGCCAAAGGAGACTACCTCGAGCATGACATGTGGCGCTTCCACTGAGCTTCAAGCATACGACAAACTTTTTTCGAATAGACACGTGGCAGCCCACGCTCATTCAAGGTATCAAATTTTGGGACCATCTCAAGGTGCACCATGATGACACGTGGTAGTTTGAAAAGTCAAAGGGATGGGGAAGTAGACCATCCGAGGTAATTTGGATTTTTCCTCTTGTCCTCAAAAGGATCAAAATCTTAGAATGGCCCGCAAGCCCGATGAGGGAAATAGTAAATATTTTTCCACGGTCAATGGGCGGAAGGGCTATGGGGAAAACTTGGAAAAATTTCCTTTTTCCAAAAAGAGGATCAAATGGTAGAATTGGGCCATGGTTCCACCGGGGCCCACCTTAGACACGTGTTAGCTCATTTCCGAGGGTGGAAATGCAGAGCAAAATGGAAATTTTTTCCATTTTTCCAAAAGGTTGTAAAAGTCAAAGGAAGCCCTAGGTCTATTTTAAAGCTTGAATTTTCCACGTGGATGGCCCAAATTCAAAGTAAAGATCAACAAAGAGCTAAGATTTGAAATCTAATTTTTCCCCATTTCTCTTAAACACATATGGGAGTGTGAGTCTCCATGATTTCTTGGTCTTTTCTACACGCCAAACAGAGGGGGAAGTTAATGTTGATATCTGAGTTTGGTGGGAGGATCTCGAAGATGTATTTCACCATTAAAATGGTCTCGACTATCGTGCCTAATCATATTTTCCATTTTTCTTCTCCCAAGCACGCAAGGAGCCGAGATTTGATAGATTAGGGTGGAAGTGGTTGGAAAATTGAAAGAAGAGTGATCTACCAGAGGAGAGAGTTGAATGTGAGGTATTCGATGAAATCTACCCCCTCGAGCACCTATGACTTTGTGCATATCTGATTCCGAGAATTGTGATCATGATCATGGCAAGCACCGTAGACTCAAGGTCTAGATGTTTGAGGGAAAAGGGTCCCTATTATAAATTTTATAAATGGCATGAATTTTTCGTGTAAAAGGGATGGAGGTTAGAGGTTGGAGTGTTAAAGGTCGAAGAGAATTCCCAAGAGAAAATTTGATGTAACCTATCTTTTGAGAAGCCAGTATATCTCTTTTGCATTAAGTTTGATCGTGTCAAGGTAGTTGCAAAGTGTACATCCATTGACAAGATCCGAGACTGTTCTAGAAACTTTCCCTACTAATAAACTTAATCAAACTCGAGTTATTCTATGTGGATATTATGCAAAATGTGTTTGTTTTCACTTCTCGATGTCTACAATAGTTCTCCTTATTTCCTGTTGCAATCTTGTGTCAAAATATATCTTAATCACACAATCTCAATCCTTGTGACAATTTAGTGGTATCTTGCAATCTCATTTCTCAGAGAGATTTCACCCGGGAGTGAAATAAACAATTTAAAATCACTTTTCTTTCATTTGTTGACAGAGATTATTTGTAAGCCTCTGAGGTGTACCTCAGGCATGATTAATCTTAGATCTTGATGCTTTATTAAGTCTTCTAACTCGAATCCTTCATGTTAAAATCTCATATATTGTGTGAAAAAGTGCAAATTTGGGCTTCCATTTGAGCACATATTCTGGTTAAAGGGACATTCTAGCTATTCTGAAGTATTTTGTTGTTTAGAATTTCCATTTTGTGAGAACTCTCAAAGATTTGGTATAATCAACTTTATCCTACTTCACCTCTACCAAAAGTTATGTAAAAATAATTAATCCTACCCATACTACCCTTGTTTTTCATGTGTGTATACAAATGCATATTTTTTACTACTAAAACATGCATAAGCAATCAAGGTCCCAAATGTCTTTAATAGCCTCGAACCTTGCCTAAAGAGTATCTCCACTATCTTGAGTGACAACTCGTGAGAGTATATTTTATCAGCATTGATCATATTCTCTCCAAGGTATCTTTAACAACTCCATCAGGAAGGATATCTCCATCTCCTCCATAAATAACAGGCTATAAAAGGGTTCTCTTACCCTGGTTGAAAGGCACAACCTAAAATAGTGAGGATAGATCAAATCCTCTTGAAGGTGCTATCCATTTCTCCACATCTGAGTGACAAAGGGCCAGTTAGATCTCATCCCTAGCTACAAAATGACTCATCATGATCTAATTTGTCTCTAAGTTTCCTATCAAACCAGTGATGTTGCTCAGACTTTGAAGGAGAATCAATTTGGGTACCAACACTAGAGTGGCACCATTTCGGGAGATTGTGATTGCAGCTGCATATTCAGCATTCTAGTAAAACACTTCTTGTATGTTCCAAGTGTTGTGTGCCATTCTTTTAGTTTCTACATCTAGTGCACTAGCTTTCATTGATAAATTTGGGTAAGGAAAGGTCGAGTCTCTCCATTTCCAGCTTTTAGTGTTAACAAATATTTGACAAATCATATTTAGTGCATCTGCACAACTAAGGTGGAAATACTTAGTGGCGAACTCCCTATTGATCTAATTATTGAGAGGCACCAAGTGTCTTAAACTCTATCAAAGTCAGATTTGTTACTAATATTTGCAAAGATAAAGGAAGAAGATCTTTCTTTACTGTGGATCCTACTAGGATATTATTTCCGAGCTAGGAAAAGAAAAATCAAAGGAAGAAAATCCTGAGTGTTCTTTGGGATCAATAGACAAGAAAGGATCTCCATCATGAAAGTGACCATCCTATTATTGAAGACTACATTTCAAGTGACTCATAGTTAGGTAGCCTCTTTGTGGAATTGAATTCTCCAGCTGAGAGGGGCCTCATTTGATTTTGAAAGGTTTGTTTCACACTGGTTCTTATCTTTTCTCGAGGTTGATAGGGATTTCTAAGAAGCAAGACCTTTAAGGGATACCCATTTTGAAATTTATACCCCCGTGTTTCAAATACCTTCTACCCCTCATCAATTTGTCACCCCCGAGGGTCACCTCCTCAAAACAATATGGCCTTACCCCCACCTGCACTCCCTTTTTGTTGTAAACACCTTTAGGGCCTATCAATTTTGTGGGAATGGCTGATATCCAAATGCAAAGGCCTCAAGATGTAAGGAACAAATGCCAAAGATCCAAGGAAACAATGCTATTACTCGGTGATCAACATCTAAAGCTTTTTATCAATATGATGGAGGATTTTGAGATTAAACATGAGGATGTATATATCAAATTGTTCATCCATACATTAGAGGAAGATGTCAGTGGACTCAGGTATAAAGCATTACCGATAACTCTATTGATTCCTCTGACCGAGATGAGAAATGCATTTAAATTTCAATATGGTGATAGAACTGACCCTAGGTTTATTTTGACAAAAATTTGAAAACATCAAAAAGAACCCTAATGAGTCAAGACATGATTTCAAACACAAGGTTTAATAATACCTTGAGGAGATTTCCTATTAGATAAGGCCTTGTGATTAGTCATGTTTAATTAAATATACCGATGCATTTGATAAAAAGGTCAGCATATTACTTAAGAGACAATAACCCCACAAATTTGAGGTAGGCCTTCACTATGGCCTCGCAAATTGAAAACAATATCAAAGCAATTGAAAGCCTCCAAAGAGAGAGGGTGTAAAGTTGGTTAACCTTAAAAACCCCAAACAAGAAAGGTCAGCAGACTTGGAAGAGATTGTAATGACTTTGGGCAGGGGTCACAAAGAAATTTCTCACAAACCAGCCTGGGCCGAGAAAGGAATTGGGAAAAGCTCACAAGTTCAACACAAGTAGAAAGGCCAAGATAGGTTCACAAACCACCAGAGATTTGATGACAGAGGCAAGGGACCTATTGATTTGGAAATAGATAGTCTCAAGCCGTAGATAACAAAGCAAGCTTACTACCGATCCTTTGGCTGCCAAAGTTGCTATTATGGAGGAGATAGATGTCATTGATTGGCGTGATAGATGTTTCATGCCCCATGCTCCTTTGAAGAAGATCAACAAGAAGAAGAATAAGTTGATGATGATAATGATGATGATGTTCTTCATGATGGGTTGTTCCACAAGCTCACAACAAGGGGAAACTTTGACTCGAGGTGATAAGTGCCCTGACTACCGCCACTTTTGGGACTCGCATTCATAGGGTACTTATTTTTCCTCCCTCTCATGCTTTATAAGTAGATATTGTACAATCTTTTAAATTTCCCAATAATGACTTTGATACTTAAGGGCTTTAATGAGAAAGAAGTATGATGGAGGAATCTCATCCGAGGAAGATAGACACTTGTTGATGAATGTTGTTGTGACTCAAGAGAAGGAAAATAATACAAGAAGTAAGGTTTTCAAAGGGACAGGGGCCTCAGCCAAGCCAAAATCTCCTTACTTTCAAACATTCCTAAAGAGGCCCCTAAGAAAGATGCACTCGCTAAGAGCCCTACATTTCCAAACAAAATCATACCCCTCCCCATGCCCAATCTATAAAAAATCATGTACCACCTAATGAGTGTATTAACCTTCTTCCAACACTACCTTGCCAAGGAATGCCCCATATGATATTTCCCAAGTCTTAAGTCAAATCAAAGTCTCTGTTCCAATTATTGAGTTGCTTAGGATTCCTGAGCACAAAAAGAGAGCATTTGAATACTTGGGGTTAAAAGAAGAGAAGATTTCCTAGTGTAAACATAAACATTATGGAGACCCTCCACTATTGGAGAACCGTAAGCACCACCAAAGATCAAGAACTAGATGAACCACCCGAGGTCTATTTGGGGACATCCTTGTGGACTCTCGATGAATGTGGATCCATTCTTCACCACTCTAATTATTAAAGACAGATTGTACGCATAACTGCATGTTTGACTCAAGGGCATCATGTAATGCCATGCCTTTGGAAGTCATGAATGAGCTAAACATCAAAGTGACAGTAGCATATGGGAAGTGTACTACTATGGATTCTAGAGAGGTTCCAGTGGTGGGATGTGTGAAGGGTCTAGTGGTACAACTTACAGCCTACATAGGCAGAAATTTAAAGCTTGATGTAGTTATTGTTGACTCACCCAACCAAGTGGGGTATGTTGTTATCTAGGGCTGTTAGTGTTGGTGGAGTGTCCAAATGGACATGTCCTATGCTACCATTCCAACCGAGGGAATCCTTGTCAAGTTGTACAGGAAAAGAAGATGATGCATCTTATTGAGGATCCCAACAATGCATCCTATGAGGTATTGTACACACGTGTTGATGCAGATAACTTTGTAGAGGATTTACTAATGGAAAGGAGCACAAGATTGAAGAATGCAGATGCCTTGAGAAAATAGGCTCTCCTTGGACTTTGTTGTTCGATGGAGCTTGCTCCTAGTGTTGGGAATGGTGCCGGTGTTTTTCTAATTTCTCCCGGTCATGAAAATGTGTTTTCTCCTTCAAGCTCAACTTTGAGTGCACCAACAACATTGTTGAGTATGAGGCATTGTTGTTGGGTTTAAGAATTTCTTGGAAATATGGTTTCAAGGACATCATTTTCAAAGGAGACTCAAAATTAATAGTACAATAAGTCGAAAACTATATGCCACAAAGAATCAACAAATGAAGAAGTACAAGCATGCATTTTGGGATTTCATTGTGATTTTTGATTCATTCAACATCATGCATCATGATAGGAAGTTTAATGACTTGGTAGACAAGCTTTACATTGTTGGAGTCCCGCTTTACAATTGCACAATGTCCCCATATTATGAATATGAGGTCGAGGTATCAAAAGACCTTCTCGTCCCCAATAACATTAAACATTGATAGATATTTGATGATGATGCTCAAATCAAAAGATTTCTGCAGAATAAAGGAGATTTTTTTGATCAATGCATTGATTTGGAGTCAATGATATGTATAATGTAGGAAAAGAAACCTTTTTGGCAAGGGCATCATCCACTTAAAGACCAATACCATTCCTAGAGGGCTCATTGCTCTTGAGTCTAATTTTGATAATGTTGATCATATTGTTAATGTAGATGCATAAAGAGCCTTAAGAGATATTGAGGAGCATGACCTTGGCACAAAGGAGAAGACAAGGAAAATTTGGTTAGGTAGAAATCTCAAAAGGAGGAGAAGCAAATTCCTACATCCAATTATTGAAAAATACCAAGATTGCATGGCTTGACCTATTCTAAACTTAAAGCATACAAAGAGGACCTATTTCAACATGAGATCCCCTTGAGTCTAATGCAAATTGTTCAAGAAGAAATAGAGGCCCATCAATCCACTCTTATCCCTCAAGATGCAAGAAGAATTGAAGAAGCTAAGAGATGGAGGGATTATCCATCCCACAAGGTATTCCTCTTGGGTTGCCAACCTAGTACCAATCAGAAAGAAAAAATGGTGACATCAAAGTTATGTGTGGAATTTAGGAATCTTAATAGAGCATCAATGAAGGATAATTATCCTTTACCAAATATGGAGAACATGTTGTCAGTAGCTATTGATTGGTTTTGAGTTGCTTTCCACCTTGATGTTTCTTTGGTTATAACCAAGTTGTGGTGAAGGAATCGAAAGGATCAAGACAACCTTTACTACTCCTCGGGGGACCTATGTCTATGTTAGGATGCCCTTGGTCTGATGAATGTTGGAGCCACCTTTCAAAGAGAAATGGATGTTGGTTTTTGTTGGTTACATCAACAAGTTTATTGCAGAGTTTATGAAGATGATGTAACCGTATTTTCTAGGAAGAGAAGTGATCACCTACTACACTTGTAGAGAAGATGTTGATAAGATGTAGAGAATATGGCATCTCACTCAATCCAAAGAAATGCCATTTTGGAGTGTAGAAGGAAAATTTTCTGGTCACATTGTGTCACAAGAAGGGGTGATGATTGATCCAGAAAGGGTAGAGGCCATCAAAGAAAGTCCCAATTCTAAGGACCAAGAAAGGGATTCACTCTTTCTTTTTGGGCAGATAAACTTCATCGTAAAGTTCATATCAAACTTTGCTGAATTGACCATTCCAATCACTTCCATGTCAAGAAATACTAGGTCATCAAATGGGAGGAGGTTGTCATCCAAGATTTCAATGGGATTAAGGAGGCACTAAAGCATGCACTGCTCGCAGCTCTAGATTATAAGAATCCTTTCCAACTGCTTTCCTTTTCAAGAGAACACTATTGATTTTTTCCTACTACAAAAGGATGGTGAAGGGGCTGAGAGGCCTATTGCTTTTTTCGACGGCCTTGCAAGGGGCTGAGCTGAAAGTACACTATCATGGAAAAGAAGGCATTTGCCTTGGTAAAAGCAACAAAGGTTTTCAGCCTTATATTCTAAATTCTAAAAGTGTTGCTTATGTTCCCACACCATGGTCAATGACATCTTATCAAAGATGGAAGTCTCAAGAAAGAGGTGCAGTGGGTGAACAAGTTGCAAGAATATGATATGGACATCCAAACCACAAAGTTGGTGAGAGGTTTGGGCTTCGCTGCTTATGGCTAAGAGACTTGCAAACCATTGAGGTAAATGAGGTAGAAGAAAGTAGGTAGATGTTTTTCAAACATTGATTAATTATGAGTGGTACAAAGATGTAATTTTTTCTCTCATATCTGAACTTCCTTGAGAATTTAAGTAAGAACTAGAAAGAGCCCTTAAGTTGGCTTCCCAAAAATATGTCATCACCGATTATGGGTTACTTGGAAGAATCTAGAGGGGAGTCCTCTTAAGGTGCATTACTCAAGAAGAAGCCCCCAAGATAATTGTTGATATCCATGGAGGAGTGTGTGGGGGCATTTTTCTACAAGAGTCATAGACACAAGATTCTCGAGAGCTGGTTATTGGTGGCCAACTCTCTTCGAGGATACAACCTTGTTGGTTAGAAGATGTGAGAGTTGCAAGCTTCTGAAGATCTAAAGCTTCGTGCTCCCATCCTTGCAGATCCTCGTAGACAATTGAAGCTCCATTCAAGCAATGGGGAATGGATTTCATCGGTGAGATTTCAGACCCTTCAAGTTCTGCCATAAGTGGATTCTTGTAGAAGAACTCGATTATTTTACTAAATGGGTGGAAGAAATCCCCACCAAGAAGGAAACACACCAAGTTGTCATGGATTTTCTCGTTAAACCATATCATCTACGTGGGTTTGGGGTGCCAATCAAGATTGTTGTTGACAATGCCATGAGCTTTAGAGCTAATCCCTTTGGTGGCAATGTGCAAGAAGTAGACAAGCCGAGTCCAAGAATCCCCAAAAATTTGGACAAGATCATCAAAAGAACACTAGAGAAGAACAAGAGAAAGTGGGGTGGAATAGCTTGAAGTTTACTATTTGGGCAGATAGGATCACTATTAAGAGGGTCACCGGAAAGATTCCATTTGAGTTGGTATATGGAACTCAGTGCCCTGCTGCCCATGCATATGTAATTATCTTCATATAAGTTTATGCAACAGATGGAAGATCAAGAGGTAGGTCCTTATGATGCTCGCATTTATCGATTGTTGAGCTTGATGAAGAGAGGAGGAAATCCCACCGAGGCATGTAAAGTTCAGAGAGAAATTGAAGAAGTTATTTGAAAAGAAGTTCATTCCCAGCTTTCAATGTTGAGATCTTGTGTTGTTATGGGATAGCAAGATATGAGGATAAGGGTAAGCATGGCAAGTTTGATTCATTTTGATGGGCCCTTATTCCATAGATATCAGATTGGTGAGCATGCCTTCTTCCTCAAGGATTTGGATGGTGAATTTCCTCGAGCTTCCTATTAATGGCAAGCATTTGAAGCATTTCTTGATTGATGCCTCTGATCAAGAAAACTTTGTACAAAGCAGTATAGTTTGTTTTTTGTTCCTATTTTTGTGTTTTTTCTCATCCTAGTCCTCAAAGACCTGCTTTTGTTGGTTTCTATTTCTTTTTGAAGATGGCTCTATTTATTTGATCTCTCAAGATGACTCTATTGCCCAATGATTATTCTTGGCACTTGGTCTACCTTGTTCTTGTGGCACTCATAGAGTGCACATCCCAAGTCGAGCTCAAAATAGTCCTTTTTCCCTTGAAATTCTATCAATTAACGGCCACACTTTCTTTTTTCCCGTGTTGCAGCTCTAGTTAATCTTTATTGCCATTTTTAATTTGCTCCTAGGTCTTAGATCACTTATGGGTCCATGGTTTGCTCCCTTGTTTCTTTTTTCCTCTAGAAAAGGTCTATAATTTGGGTCTCCGTGCTCGTGTTCATCCAAAAACTCAGTTCTCTCAAATTTTTCGGTCTCCATAGTCAGATTTGTCTTCCTTGTCATTGCTGCCCTAAATACTTGAGAAAATGAATGGATGTATCTCTCGAGAAACATATTTGAGCCTTGTAAATGTTTCTAAATTCTCTATGTCCTCGAAGAAATTTTCATTTTCTGGCTCAAATGATTGTTTTTCTGTATTTTATGGTTTGACAAGAATTTTCTCCTACCAAATTTACATCCTTACATCGATAGGGTACATGGCTTATTTTGGGTTGGTCGTGGGACAGCAGGTGAATGCTTTAAATTATCAATTTTTGCCTTTTCGGTGAAAAGGAAAATTTGGTCCCGTGGCTCCACTCAATTCTTATTGGTTCTTTTGGTGCTTACGTGGCTTCTTCGATTGGATGGGGCAGTGGGTCTATTTTTGAACTTGTTCTTTTTGGCTACTTTTTCAAAAAATTGGACTCATCCCGCAGCCTCGCTCAGATCTCGATTCAATTAAATTTAGGAGGGAGGGGAAATAATCGACTTTGACCCCGTAGGAGGACACGTGGCAAGCTGCGCGCTCATTCATTTTTTTCGCTTTGGGACCATTTTGAAATAGCACCATGGAGACATGTGGAGGCTTCCATCAATTATTCCCATAATTAGTATTTTTTCAAAGGGTTTGGGACACGTGGAGGAACCACGCATGTTTAGGGGCCACCCCGAGTTTCATTTTAAAGAAGCGCCCAAGATGACATGTGGAGGTCTCCGCTCACTTTGCATGTTATTTAGATTTTTCAACAGCCAAAGGAGACTCCTGGCATGACATGTGGCATTTCTTCCACTAAGCTTCAAGACATTTAGAAAACTTTTCTAAACAAGACACGTGGCGAGCCCGCGCTCGTTTAAGGTATCAAATTTTTAGGACTATCTCAAAGGTGTGCCATGATGACACATGGCAGTTTGAAAAGTCAAAGGGATGAGGAAGTTGGCCATCGAGAGGTAATTTGGATTTTTACCTCTTGTCCTCAAAAGGATTAATGTCTCAAAATGGCCCGTAAGCCCGATGAGGGAAATAGTAAATATTTTGCCCCTGGTCAATGGCGGAAGGGCAGTGGGGAAAACTTGGAAAATTTTCCTTTTCCAAAAAGAGGATCAAATGGCAGAATTAGGCCAGGTTTTGTTGGGCCCACCTTAAGACACGTGTCAAGCTCATTTCTCAAGGGTGGAAGTGCAAAGAAAATGAAATTTTTTCCATTTTTCCAAAAGGTTGTAAAAGTCAAAGGAAGCCCCTAGGTCTATTTTAAATCTTGAATCTTCCATGTGGATGGCCCAAATTCAAAGTAAATATCAACGAGGATGAGAGTTGAAATCTGAATTTTCCCCATTTCTCTAAAAACACATCTAGAGTGTGAGTCTCCATGATTTCTTGGTCTTTTCTACACGCCCAGGTAGAGGGGGAAGTTAATGTTGATATCTCGAGTTTGGTGGGAGGATCTCGAAGATGTCTTTCACCATTAAAATGGTCTCGACTATCAGTGCTCCTGATCAGATTTTCCATTTTTCTTCTCCCCGAGCACACAAGGAGCCAAATTTGAAAGATTAGGGCAGTAAGTGGTTGGAAAATTGAAGGAAGAGTGATCTACCAGAGGATAGGAGTTGAATGCGGGAGGTATTTGATGAAATCTACCCTCGAGCACCCGATGACTTTTTGTAGATATGATTCTCGAGAATCGTGATCGTGATCATGCTGGCAAGCAAGCACGTAGCAGACTCAAGGTCTGGGATGTTCAAGGAAAAGGGTCCCTCGCTGTAAATGTTATAAATGGCACGAATTTTTCATGTAAAAGGGTTGGAGGTTAGAGGTTGGAGTGTTAAAGGTCAAAGAGAATTCCCAAGAAGAAAATTTGACAAAGCATGTCTTTTTGAGAAGCCATCTAAGAAGTCAGATATCTCTTTGTATTAAGTTTGATCGTGTCAAGGTGGTTGCAAATGTACAACTATCGATAATGCTCTCGATATTGTTCTAGAAAATTTCTCCTACCGATAAACTTAATCAAACTTGAGTTATTATGTGATCTTATGAAAATGTGTTTGTTTTCACCTCCGAATGTCCACAATAGTTCTTCTTGTTTCCTGCTTGCAATCTTGTCAAAATCTATATTAATCACATAGATCTCAATCCTTGTGATAGCTTAGTTATATCTGCAATCTCATTTCTCGAGAGCTTTCTCGGGAGTGAAATAAATGATTTAAAATCACTTTTCTTTCATTTTTTGACAAAGATTGTTTGTAAGCCTCTGGTCAGCAATTTTCAAGCATGATTAATCTTAGATCTTGATGCTTTATCGAGTCTTCTAACTCGAGCCTTCATGTTAAAAATCTCATGATTGTGTGAAAAAGTGAAAATTTGGGCTTCCATTTGAGCACATATTCTAGTTAAAGAAACATTCTAGCTATTCTAAAGTATTTTTTTGTTTATACTTTCCATTTTGTGAGAACTCCTCAAAGATTTGGTATAATCAACTTTATCCTCGCTTCACCTCCTACCAAAATTTATTTAAAAATAACTAATCCTACACATACTACCCATGTTTGTCACGTGTGTATACAAATGCATAATTTTTACTACCAAAACATGGAGAAGAAATCGTGGGTCCCAAATTTATTTAATAGCCTAAACCTTATTGTTGTCGTGCAAATGTGCAACAGGGAAATTGGAAATTTCCAAGCATGACAACTATACCCCTATGCCAAAATTTTCATGTTTTATCATTCCTAGGCAACCCCAGCTCTCGTCCAGCTAGTCCAAATTTCTCCCAACCAATGTTATATCATCCCCTAGGTGATTTAGGAAATTCCATTCATTCCCCTAGGTGATTTTAGGACTTCATTGAAAATGCAAATTTTGGGAGTCACGAAGGGCTCACGCTATCCTTCCCAAAACTCGATTGACTTCGGAGGAGAACTGAGGGGAAAATTCAACATGAAAGTGAATGGAATAATTTTATGACATAAAAGAAGTGATTTTTAAAGGTTTAGAGAATTTTTCAAGACTTGGAGCAAATTGAGTGAAAAACAAGGTTCACAAGCCTGCATAACAGCACATGCCTAAAATGCAAGCCACCTGGCTTCGTAAGAAGATTCTCAGAGCTTCAAATGGATTTTAAGTAAAAAAACATATTCAGAAATATTATTCCAATACCTACATGATGGTGAAATAATAATTTTCTACAACACCGTGGCACATATGATCGGGAAGGCGCTTTTTCTCAAGTACAAGTGGTGTCCCAAATTAAAACTCAGATTTTGTAGAGAACATATGGTCAAATTAAGAAATGATACCTACATAATTGATTCAAAATTCCATTTCCATTTATAATCATATAAATATTTCACCAATAAATTCCACCGAGCTCAAGTTATCTCGTATTCCAAGCTTACCCTCTCAAAGGCAAGCTTTAGGACTTAGCATTTTTTCGAGAGGACACATGTCAACACTTGGGCAAGAGCCTCGGTGATATCATGTCCCCGACATCCCTAAGGTCATGTAAATCAACCCTGTAAAATTATCCCAGCCCTCATGTGACCCGGGACCCTCATATGACCTCTAGACTCGATGATCAACCCTGTGTGCTTATTTGAGCATGCCTTCTGTCATTCTGGATCGGCGCCACGTGTCACTCCAGGACCACCGTGGAATGTTATGTTCCTCAGTGAATCTGAGGTGGGGTACATCAGACCTTGAAAATTTTCCCATCCCCATAGGGGAGTCTTCTAGACACCCATGTGACCTCCTTTTCACCTCCCAAAGGCTTCAATGTAATTTCTCTCCTCTTCATTTCCTCGTTGCTGATCAAACGCCATGTGTCATGCTCTTGACCACCATGGAATTTGATGTCACTTCATGTCCCTAAGGTCAGGGACATCAAACATGGAAAATTTTTCCTAACCCTAATATTGCATATCTTTTTAAAAGTTTCCAAGTGCCATTTTCTTCACTTCTAACTTCTAATAGTTTTTATGCACTCCATTCCCTCCATTCTTCTCCGCAACATTCTACCATCACCCCACCATTGAAAATGCTCATACCAGCTCAAGAAAAACACTGAAAAATCTCCCCATGGTGATTTTTAGGTCTCAAAATTATCTTTATCAAAACAAGAAGGAGAAACGAAGAGCAAGAAGAAGAAAATGGGTGAAAATCTCCATAACCTAAAAACAAAGATCTCAAGAAATATCAAAGCCGTTGCATGAATAAAAGAACCATTTAATGCTATTCATTCCTTATATCCAAGACTATCAACAAGACACCTTCAAACCCCCATGCATATAGCAATGCCATAATGAAGAAATCTCAAGCTTCCGCTCAACGAAGAAAGAAGTGGATTTCCCCATCAAACTAGCTGCACAAATCAAGTAAGATCACACGTGAAGCATCAAGAAAAAATACACATCAAAAATATAAATTTATTTATAAACGGAGGAGAAAAACCAGACTCGTAATTTTTCAAAGTCATTAATGGTTGTCGTACTGTATCGAGGCACCGCGAGGTCAGTAACA